>JAHXMU010000099.1:4411570-4469174 GCA_019455685.1 Philornis downsi | reverse complement strand
TTGCCATATAATAAGTTTCACGTACCAAACGTTCACTTTCAACTTGCTCTTTATTACTGTTTTTAATATTGATAAATACACATTTTATTTCTTAATTTCCTATTGTTACTTAAGCTTATTCTTATTACTACAATAACCTAGTTGAAAATTATTATTGAACTAGCATAATGTAAGAGTTCAGCTTTGTGCAGTGTGTTTTCCAATATGCGGAAGACATTAAAATTGGGTTAATAATTCACCACAACTGGCGAATCTCCAGCTGATGGCTCGTTAACTGGGCCAATCATTACTCAATAATTGTCGAGTATGACAAACATGGCCGACATGAAAGCATGGCCGATGAATTGAGTGTACTGTGTCCTGTGTTTAAAAAAGACGATCCAAGTGTTTGTAAAATCTATCGCGGTATCAGCCTTTTACCCATTGCTTATAAGGTTCTGTCGAGTGTGATATGTGAAAGACTAAGGCCGATTCTGGCTGGCCTGATTGGACTTTATCAGTGTGGCTTTAGACCTGGTAAATCAACAACTGACCAGATATTCACATTACGACCAATTCTGTAGAAGACCCTAGAAAAACAGGTCGCCACGTGGCATCTTTTCGTCGATTATAAAGCTGCCTTCGATAGTCCGATATGGCAAAAACTGTATGAGGGCAGGTCCAAGTTTGGAATTCCTACGAAGCTTATACGTACGTGTAGGATGACGCTGATTGACACGAAGTCTTCAGTGAAGATAGGCAAAGATCTAGGCGAGCCTTTTTACATCAAACGAGGATTTAGGCAGCCCGACAGTCTATCGCGCGACCTCTTCAACATACTGTTGGAGATGATTATGAGGAAAGCTGCAGTTATCACATCTTTAATAAAAGTCATACTTTACTCGCATATGCAGATGACATAGACATTATTGGCCGAAAACTGCGAGATGTTACTGCAGCCTTCTTAAGCAATGGGAAGGAAGCAGCGAAAATGAGTCTGGTGGTAAACGAGGACAAAACGAAGTTATTGGTTTCAACGAACAAAGAATCTACTCGTTTGGGATGGTGTGCGAACGTTGACAACTATAATTTTGAAGTGGTGGAAGATTTCATCTACCTCGGGTCTGCTGTAACCAAAACGAATGATGTCTGCATGGAGATAAAGAGGAGAATATTGCTTGCTAACAGATGTTACTATGGGCTAAGCAAGCGATTCAATGATAAAACCCTCTCTCGACAAACAAAAATCCGACTGTACCAGACGTGGCTTCTACCTGTCTTGTTATATGGCGCCGAATCCTGAGTTATGACGCAAGCAGATGACTGGTTCATCCGCTGGCAGTTTTCGAGAAAATACTCCAGGAAATATTTGGACTGTTCACCGTTAACGGAGAGTATCGACGTCGCATGAACAATGAGCTATATGTCGACATCGACGTGGTCAAACGCATTAATACACAGCGATTGCGTTGGCAGGGTCATGTTGTGTGGATGAACTCAAATGCTCCGGCACGGAAAGTTTTCGATAACGAACTCTGTGGACGGCGCCGAAGAGGGCGATCAAAACTCCGTTGGAACGACCAGGCTTTTGAAACACTGACGAAGCTTTTTGTGACAAATTGGAGGAAAAGCGCAGAAGATCGAAGTGCTTGGAATAATTTTCTACGGGCGGCGTATAATAGATAAGGATGTCTATTCCAGTCGTAAGCTAAGAAGAAAAAGATGTAGTTACATGCAAATGTAATTACATCGTTTCATCTATCGAGTGCCTAGTGCAAACGTATTGAAATTTCTGGAATCTTATGCAACGAGCTGCAAACCACCACTGTTGGGTTTAAAAATTGAATTTTGGTCTAACCGGCTCCTAAAATCGATTTGAATATACATAGCTGTCAAACCTCGTTTATATACAATTGACTAACTGATGCTATTCATTTTTGGCCAACATCCGGACATAAACTACTTGATAAGGTGTTGCCGATGAATTTGAACCAAACTTCTATTATGAAGGAACCATCATATTGTGGCTTACTTTGTTGAAAGTACTTAGACTTCCACTAAAACAACCTTATTACGCCAAATTTTATTTTGTGAAAAACTTCAATTTTTTATCATTCTACAGGGGGTTAAACAATCAATCCAACCAACAATCCCGATCTTTGATCCAAATATTATCTTAATTTTACACATACTAATTCTTTTAAAACTAAGAAAGAAAACTTCATCCAGTTAATTACAACCTTTTACAAAAGGCTCTACTAATTCTTTTAGATATGTAGAAACTATGTTTAACACAGCACATATTATATGTATAGTCCCCAAAAAAAATTGAAAACTTGATCCTTTTTGAGTTGCATTAATTCGTATTATGGAATCGGTTATAATGATGTTGTTTTTATAGAATCAGCTATTTCAGGTCAAATTCCAAAGATTCAAGTTACTGGGGTGCGATAGATAGTTTAGACTTGTTGGCTTGACGATGGCGCCAACTGGTGATCACAAACCCTTGACCACGAATTATAGCTTTTATGAAACGTCTATAGATATATAAAATATAAATGAGAGCGTTTAATATTTATTATTAAAATTTATCTTTGTCCTCCTAGCTCCAATCTTTAAAACTTCTTTGAACATTTGCTGATTGGAATACATGCACCACTTCCATCGCGGGCAAATCCTTCGTTACAATAGCAGCCTGCAGGACATTGTATGTGCTTAGTATAACAAGGCTTATTCAAGGTAGCACACTTTGTTTGACAGTTAGCTCCACATTTTGTATAGAATTCATTTGCCGGACAATTTCTAGGGGCTCCTGCAATGGCAAATGGGGGATTACACAAAACTTAATTGAAAATTAAATGGTTATGAATTTTAGCAAACATTACCTCCACCCAGCTCTATTAATAAACAAATAGCCACCAAAAGTAGCAAACCACAACCAATGAAACGCGTTTCAGACATTGTATTTGTATTTGAATTTAATGGAATGTAACAATTTCCGTTTTAGATGTAGAACAACGACTGAGGCAAGTAATTGCAAAATCTGCAGAATTTATAGATTTTTCTGTTTGAGCGCTGCCAATTCAGCTAAAATATCGATTAATAATTATTGGTTTTAAAATGTAAAAATATGTAAGCTATTCTGTTTATGTGGAAAACAAGGCTAGATGTGCCCACAAACCTAACCACTTTATAGAAGGCTGCTTCAGTGATTCATTGCGAATATCATCACTTGCCGGATACACTTTGCATACTTTACAGATCAATCATAGGTACTCAACTTGGCCATCGACTCTTGGTAGGGTTTGTTAGCATTTTGGTTCAAGTCCTTGCTATCTACCGTTTATCAGCCATTTGAAACCTGCTGTAATGACTTCTATAATAACATCAGTGCGTGCTTTCAGACGTAATATAAATCTTCTCCTGAAACATTGGATATATTTAGTTTGCCCGAGCCTGCGGAGAGTATCTGAGGTGACGGAGTTCATTTCTTCAGAGTATATTTCCCTCTATGCTTTATTGTCATAGCCATACCTCACCTAATTACGAATCATATGACTTAGATAGAAGTAGAAATACTATGCACTCTGCCACCCATCAGAAAAGCATTATCTTAGGTTCGAGAAATGGATATAGGTTCGAGTAATGTCCTCTTAATTAATGCATGTCCCTTGCAATTCCTTTATGTGTGATGCACAGATTACAAAAACATGAAGAGTTTAAAGTGGCCGTGGTTTCAAAATGTAAACAGACTTCTCTTGTTTGATAATTTTAGGTGTAATGCTGGTTGAAGTCCATAGTATTTTCCATTTATTAGCCATAAAGTATGATATGCCTGAAATCATGCTATGCTTGAAAACAAGCTATGGCTTTATTCTAAGACATAATGAAATTGGCTTCTTTAGCTGAAACTGAAAAACATGAAGAAATTTTTTAAATACGCCAAGCGAACATCTCATCCTTTGGCATGCAGTAAAATTTGTCTTGAACTTACAGGGAGAATTCCCAATTTTCTCTTCAAAATATTTCATTACGTATAAAAACAAACTTGTATTTGATTGTATTTGATTTTTAAACCAAAAAATGGGAACTCCTATGTCTACGAGAGTGTTCTCAAAACTAGCCGAATTGACGTATAGATGGTGTTAGTAGTTCGAAAAAAATTATTTTGGTGGAAAGTGGCAACCTCATAAAACATATTTTTTAAGTTTCAATGCGCCATGTTGTTTAGTATTTTTGTTTGAGCCATCAAAAGTAAATGCTTTCAGCGAATTTGTAAACATGAACAAAATTTTCGTTTGAAAAGTCTCAGTCCAACCAATTTTCAGCCCAAGCTAGATCCTACTCTGGGACAGTGTGCATAATATTGGGCAGCAGAGATTAAACGAGACCGTATGAGCTGCCGAAACGAACACCGTAGTGGTCGATCATTTGAGAAGTCCACGCCAGACGCGGTTAAGAAAATTCGCAAAATGGTATTGATAGGCGACTGAAGGTAAGTGAGCTAGCTGAAATAACAGGTATTTCAACAGGTACTATACATCATATATTGACCGACGATGTCGCGCTTGCTTTCAATGGAGGAAAAACAGCATCGTGAAGATGTTTCAGTAAAGTGTTTGGCGATGTTTCACCGTAACAAAGCTGAATTTTTGCGACGATTTATAACCGTGGACCACCACACCTGAGACAAAGGAATAGTCAAAGCAGTGGACTGAAATATGAGAATTATGTTCAAAGAAGGCGAAAACAGTTTCATCTGTAGGGTAGATCAACCGGGTCAACCGGGAATATTATGCTAATATATTGAAGCGTTTAAATGATGAAATTATGGAAAAGGCGGCATTTGGCGAAATTGGAAGAATTATTTTATCAGAACCACACACGCACATGTCCACTATTACGATGGCCAAAATTAATGAATTAAATTTCAAATTGAGAGAGCTAGAACCATTTATAAACTTGAAAACATGGGTCGGTGGTAAAAGATTTGCCAACAATGAAGAAGTGGGATCTGCCGTTGATGGTTATTTTAAGGAGTTTGACAGTTCTTACTATAAAGAGGGTATAAAAAAAGGATATTACTGGAAAAAGTGTATCGAGCTAAGTAAAGAAAAATTTTCCCAACTTTTTTGTATCTTCTTTGTTAAGTCGGCTAGTTTTGGAACCGCCCTCGTAGATATCAACCATAAGAAACAGTCCTAACAAGATTTCTCGGATATACTGACATAAAGTTTTTCTTGTGGAGGAAAAGGAGAGGAATAAGGTATAAACTGACAGCATGTAAGCATAAAGTAGAAGTTTACTGGGACTGGTGTATGCTTTCTGAACCGTAACCATCATGAGAAAACCTTTTTGTTAACACCTTCATTGCATTTGTGAGTAAAGGCATCTTAGTGAATAAGCTTGTTTGATCGGAAATACAAAGAATTCATTCACTTATACACGATATCATGTTATAGGACCAGAAACAAATAACCACAATTATGTTGCCGGAAATACACCTTCGGTTAGGCCAGTGACATAAATATTAGTATTTTTCAGCTAATTTAAAGCAAAGCGCTCGTTAAAAAATTTGCAAAAGTATTTATATCTACTTGATTTAGAGTAATTTTAAAAATTTAGAATAAATCGAAAATTGGAACCTTCATTTTATAATCGAACTTTGACGCTTACAGAGAAAGCAGCTTAAAGCAAAATTTATAGGTTACAAATTGTTTTTATGCGTAATAAAAACATTGGGGAGTTCTAGTTTTCTCGAACCTTCGGAGAGTATCTGGGATGAGAGAGATTGAATATCTTTTTCATCCAAATGCTATCCTTACCCTAAAGTAATATACACTTAAAGGAATCACCATACCAGTAGGCGTGGTTATTTAAGAATACTAAAAAACCGTATTTATACTGGACAAACTCTTGTAATGTACTCGTATAAGAAGACGATGTTTCTTTCAAAATTTCTATTCTCTCTCTTCCCAGGTATTCTCTGCATGTTAGAGCGAATAAAATGTTTCTACCGTTTAGTGAAATGGATTGATTGCTTCTGAAAGCTTGCGGTATTTTCAGGCTAAATGATGTTGTCATTCGTTTTATATATTTAAATGGAAAATACCATAGACCTTGGCCAAAATGACACCAACAATTTTTTGGAATAATCGAACGATTTTTGAAATGTACTTATTTATAGGGTAATACAATTCCTCACAGAAAATATGCACAAAACAATCTTACAATTGCTGAAGAGTTGAAAATTAACATTTAATTTTCTTAAAAAAATAGTATACGGCCCTCGTAATTTAGCTATAAAAACTTAACACGTTGTTTTCCATAAATTTTCAGATTAAAAAATTTAATAGGGGATGTACACTCAGACTGTGGAACATTTCGACAAATGAAAAAAATTTACGTTCGCCATGAGTTATTAAAAGTCAACACGAAACCGCAACTAATTGAATGGTTTGTATTATGTGATTCCCAACTCTACGAAATGTGACGTTTTCAATATGATATCTAGAATAGCTAACCTGCTACGCTATTGCTAGGCTAAAACTATTTAAATGCTTTTGCGCGCTGTTGATACGAGTAAGAAAATTAAAAATTATTTACTTTTATAATATAAATGTATGTTGTGCAAAAAAAAAATTCAATAAATTGAATAAGCAAAGTCAGACACTTGCTTAAAGTCATACGACTGGAGCAACAGAGTCAACAGACTTTTATACAATTTAAATAATCATAATATTTTTCAAATCTATTTAATTTGTTTTTAACACAATAGAACATCATACATACATACGCAATGCATTTAGATCATGGATCATGGATCGAATTTGGTGAAATATGCTCAGCAACTTGATAAGTTCGGTCGACCACATGGCATTTCCAACAAGCGTTATAGCTTCTAGTATAAGTGGGGACGCATACGACTGCTTCCATTATAATAAAAATTGAAGTTTCTTTTTAATGTCTTAGCCAATACTCTGAGGTCTGCAAAAAATGTATTGTTCTCTTAGTAAGCTCAAGTAGCTTTTTCATAATTGATACGATTTAACGTCATTTTGGTTCAAGTGTGTGGTTCAAGCCCCTTTGTACATATGAAAAATTAATGCCAATATATTCTAAAATAGTATGTAAAATAGTATGTAGTAAAATAGTATATAATAAAATGTAGCACACAATGCTTTTGGGCGTAATACATAATTTTACGCGGACATCTAAGTTTAGATAGACGCCGCTGGACTCAACTCCCTCTCAAGCAGATTTCTCCGATAGATGCTGTTTTGGTTCAGGTCTGTACTATTTACCATTCAGACGTAATGTAACAGAAATTCCATAAAACAGTGGAGACATTAAGTTTAATCGAATCGAATTCTTTGGCGGTTCGATCGATTCCAACTCGATGTTGATTAGTGTAACAAGTAAATGGCGGGCTGAGTTCTTTTGAATGTCGAGAACACCTGATAAGCTCAAAAAGTTTAAAATACCCGATCGTCGTAAAAATTTATGACGGTCTAAGTACGAGTATGTCTGTCTGCTTATTTCCCTGTCTATTGAAAGCACTGCTTGATCTAGGAAATTTGGCATAAATACGTCTAATATAATTGACAGTTTGTTTTTTTCGAAATATGCCAAAATAGGACTAGTTAAGAAGACCTTAACCACACAAGCATTGAATTCACCTGTGGAAAAATCAGTATTTTCTAGTATTTTGTAAAAAGAATTCTATTCATTCGATAACAAGCAATATTTGGTGATATTCTGTTTATACTAAAAAAAAAAACATCCTAACCCATATATTTGGTTGAGGGCCGCCGTAATTGTGGGTTTGGTTATTGAACAACACTAAAAACAAAATGTATAGGGTGATTTTTTTAATGGTTTTTTTTTCAAATCTAATAAAATACTCAAATTTGCATTATATTTTAAAAATTTTTATTTGAATCGATAAATTGGCATTTGTCATTTGGTTTTTAAATATAATTTCATGTAAGTGTTGTCCCCGGCTTCGTCTCAAAATGTCTATTCGAAAGGTCAAATTTTTCGTCACTTATTCGAACATTTCGAATAACGCATGTTATGTTATCCTGTACAGCTTCAATAATGTTCGGCTTGCCCACATAGACTAACGACTTGACATAACCCCAAAAAATAATCAAAAGGCGTTAAATCGCAAGATCTTGTGGGCCAACTCACAGGCCCAAGTCCATCCAAATCCAAATCCATCGTTTCGAGAGCAGTGTGGCATGTTGCACCGTCCTGTTGAAACCACATGTCAACCAACTTCAACTCAGCCAATATTATAGTTCGATATTGTTCGCCGTTGACGGTAACGTTTCTTCCACGGTCCTCTTTGAAGAAAAATGGACCGATAATGCCACCAGCCCATAAACCACAGCAGACTGTCATTTTTTCGGGATGCATCGGTAATTTATGAGTGGCATATAGCTATTCATCACTCCAGATGCAACAGTTTTGCCTGTTTACGTATCCGTTCAGCAAGAAATGAGCCTCATCGCTGAACACAATTTTTCGATGAAACAGCGGATTTTCATTGAGCTTTTGTAAGGCCCATACACTAAAAATTAGACGTTGTGGTAGGTTATTCATCATTCCATGATGAACTGGCAGAGTACGCCAGTTGGACGCCATTACCAACTAGTGCTGCCAACCCAAAAAACTTAAATCTTAAAAAATCACCCATATTACAAAAGGTCATTGCTGACACGGTCATTTATTAGGCGGTAAATTAGGGGATTGTAGGTGGCACAAATGAACGAAATAGATTCTGTAGGAAAAAATGTCCCCATATAAATTTTGAGTGGCTTTTCAACAATTGTATCATAAACTAGGAAAGTACTAACAAAATTCGAAATTCTACTGGAAACACCGGCAAAGTCCATTTACCTAACGCTGAGTCAGTACATTGCTTATGGTGCTATAGCTTGCAAGTGCCTGGAAGGAACAAATTGGTCTAGGAGGAAGGACCAAAAACCAAGGACCAAGTCCAACTTCTAAAAAGGTCTTTAGTGGATACGGAAAGGAACTAATCCAATATACGAGGTGTGATAAAAAAAACGGGTTTTTTCAAATTTCGTGAGTTACGTTTTTTCGATTTTCACATTTTTTTTCTGTTATGTTGGTACACATGTCTGTTATATATGTTGACAATATCAGCCATTTTGGATTGTCAGTTTGTTTTTGACAGATAAAAATATTAGTCGTGTTTTGGTATGCTTTACGATTTTTTACCATTTGAGAAAATGGATCAAAGAAACAGTATTAAGTTTTGTGTAAAAAATGAAATGAAATATGCAAGGATATTTGAAATGTTGACTGTTCCGTTTGGTGAGTCTACTATGAGCATTTCAATTGTGGTATAACCGGTTTAAGGAAGACCGAGAAGATGTCATGTCATGTTCGGTCAAATGTGAAGGTGTTGCTCACTGCAACAATATTGTGGTACGTCATGAATTTTTGCCACAAAGTACAGTCAATACGGAATACTATCTTGAAGTTATGCGCCGTTTGTGCGACGCAATTCGTCAGAAACGCACAGAATTGTGGAAAAACCCAATCATGGATTTTGCACCATGATAACGCACCAGCTCACACATCGATGCTTGTGCGTGTGTTTTTGTCCAAAAACAAAACCGCAATCATGCCTTAACCACCGTATTCACCGGACTTGGTCCCCGCTGACTTTTTTCTCTTCCAAAAACTGAAGACACCGATGAAAGGAAAGCGTTTTGCTACGATTGCGGAGATAAAAGCGCGTTTTAGAAGTGTTTCGAGGATTAGAAATTGATGAATAAATACATACTTTTTGAAAAAAGACCACTCTGGCTTGTGTTTTTGTATAGCATCAGAGAAACACAATTCCCTACAGGACACCTAATAAAAGACTATTAATTATATAAGAGAAGAAGTCGTTCCGGCCACTTCACTCATTTGACTTTGGTCGATACATTGTCCATAATCTGCGGACCACACTCCATGGCGGTGAATATATAAGATTCGCCTTTACTGACTTATGGCGCCTGTCTAACATTGAACACGTCCACCTGTTTTTTTTCATATTTTAAAATTTCTAATTGTTAAGGCGGAGTTGGAGTCTTGCAGAAAAATCGACCTAAGTGCTATTTCACTAAACCCAAATTTCATCTCCGGCAATACTCCCTCTTGCGAGAGGGTACATTTTTAACGCCCGTTTTAAGCTCTACGACAGGCATCTCTCTAAACATACATATATAATGTGGATTTCTATGGTTGTAATTGGCTATGATTTCTTACCGTATACTATAATAGTAATTTTGCAACGCACGTCACGAATCACAAGGAAATTGTCAAATTTTATATAAGATAATTTACAAAAAGGATGGTGGTGAAAACATGTTTTTTATATTAATTTTATGTTAAGCCCAACAGTTCTTAAGCAATATTTTCATTGTAGGTAGACCATTTAATTTATGTTCATAATCTACATGGCGATCTGTGACATCCACAATTTCCCTTTTTAGGGCACTGTTCAATGGGTACGCATTTTCCCAGACTATTTCGCGCATAGCCTTCATTGCAATAACATCCACAAGGGCAAATTATATGAAAAATCGTACACGGTTCGTTGAGGGTTGCACATTCCGTTTGACACGATGGTCCACATTCGGTGAAGTATTCATTTGGAGGACAATTTTTGTTAGGGCAGCGATCAATGGGTGGTGTATTGGCGCCTAAAGGTGTGGTAGAAAAGAAAACTACTCGTTAATTCTATTAAATCAATGTAGTCAAATTCGGGCCGCCACAAAGGAGTTGCGTAAAAAACTACAGCATATTTTATCGATCCTTAGATAACTGAAGCAAAAGCTACTATAATTTTCCCTTGAATTTTGTCCGAATTCGACTATATGCAAATGTACCTTCTATATTAGCGGCCACTACAGAAATTGAAACAAGTAACAGAATCCCAATAACTGTGTAAAGATTTGCCATTTTTAAGAAAACCGACTGGTATAGACCGGTGTAGACTGAATCGACTGATTATTCCAATTGATTCCATATAAAACACTCGGTATACCAAAATAAAATAACTCTATTTCAAACGTAAATAAAATGTATGCACGTATTTTATTCACAATCAAATGAAAAATGAGTATTTTGAAACAATGATATTTGTATGGTTTTACGTCGTTGACAGCTTTGGACACGTTTCAATATCAAATTGAAAATATTTAAACATACGTTGAACTTATTTTGTTGTTTCATCTTTTGTTTATTTTCCCATTTTTTTATTTTTCAGACAATAAAAATAAATGCAATTTATAGGTCGCGGTTCTTCCCTGACGTCTTGGCCGTTCTGGTCATCTTCCTAGTCGACTGTTTAACGTTTAATATAATAGTAAAATTCGACTTGACAGTGAACAATCAATATAGGCACGTACGTCATCGAAATTCAAGATCTGTTGAAAACATTGCAGCTAACTGCAATAGTTGCAGGAGAAATCGAGGCGGACGACATCATGACGCACACAAGAGTTCGGTTTTTTGCAGATATCAATTTGGCGAATTTTGAGTCGGAACTCTAGCATACATCCGTGCAAAATTCAATTAACCCAGGAGCTAAACTAGGAGGTGAACACATATTTCAGCAAAAAAAAAAAATAATTTTCAGTGGCGAAGTCTATTTTTAGATGAACGGGTATTCAACGGAACGATGATAACCAAATTTTTTTGCCGAAATTGTTTAATGTAGAAGTGAACGACAAGTGATTCCAAAAAGATGGCGCCATGTACCACACAGATGGTATCACAGTGGATATTTTGCACAAGCGATTTAAGTTAATATCTCACGCACATGCGAAGTTAACTGGCCACCGAGACCACGCGATTTGACCACGTGAAATTTTTTCTTTAGTCTTAGGTCTACACCGATTAGCCACAAACAACCGACGCTCTATGCATTTGATCTAAGTGCCAGAATCATGCCCGTTCGAACGATGATGTGCTGAACAACAAATTCATTCACAGCAACAAGAAGGCTCACTTACACACAGCTTGTGAAACCATGATATTACTCTCAGTTCGGTAAACAGTTATCATGTTTCACATTACCCACAGTTCGGTAAACCGTTATTATCATGTTTCGGATCGAGTGATATTGAAACTTCAGATGATTTCATACTTCTTTGAGACAAGAGCAATGCATCTCTTCCATTTTTGGTCTCTATTAAATTAGATATATTAAAATACATACTTAAAATGGTACCACAAATATTTAGTTCATCATGAGTATGCCTATTATTGTAAAGGCACAGCATATCTTCAGGGGCGACATAAATCATTTAATCGAACCTGGGACATATTTTACTTATTCAAACATAGGGGGAGTATCTAAGAACAACAAGGTCTCTAAGAGAACTTACAACTCGATATCTAACTGATGGGGATCCACAACGTAAGCATCCGGGTTTTTACCAACCTCCCACATGTTGTCAGCCAACCTTAAGGTGTCATTTATTGCCAACATTTCAACCATAAAGTCTTAACCAAATCCGACTTAATGTCGAGTCTAGTTAATTGAATTAAAGATCTATAAAATTCAGAAGGTTTCCAGTTGTCTATTTTCCTATCCGATAATAATTTATCAAGTTTCATCTGTTCACTGAGAGAATCGCGCTTCATAATAATAACTTCTTGTGGAAGTGAAACTATCAGATGTTTGTACTTTATAAGCGTTATCCATTTTTCTGTTTCAAAAGTAAGGTCAAATAAAACAGATATAAAGCATTTATTTCGATGAAACTTTTATTTCATTATAATGCTTGGACCTTGCCATTATGTACGAAATACAAGTACAATGTTATTTAAATGACCGATTCTGGATTGGTAGCAGCACTGGATCCTTTGAGGTAGTTTTCGGCCACGATAACTTGATGAATGTTGGTTTTCAAATTCAATTATCCACGTAAATACAGCCTTGACATAGTCCCACAAAAAAAGGTATAATGACGTCAAATCGCATGACCTAGGTGGCCAATTTACGTTTCTGAAACATGAAATTACGCTTTCTGAAAACTTCTCATGCAATAAAGCCAAAATCAGTCATGTTGTGTGGCTAGTGGCACTGTCTTGTTGAAACTACATATCGTCCAAATCATAATCTTCAATTGCAGGTCAAAAAGAGTCAATTATCATACGGCCATAGCGGTTTGAATTGAAACTCGGATTATCCGCCACACTTTCACTGACAGATACGGTACATTCAGCAGTGCCTACATTATGCTGGTGCACAAGCCAGACCACATCTGTAAAGCCGCCAGTCTCTTAAAATTCCTTTATAATCTTGCCAATTCATTGTACAGTAGATCGATTATGACGACCATAATCATCCCGTGATGCACGAAAAGTACCTACGTTTGAATCACCACTTTTGTAGTAAGTTTGAACTATTTGTACGCATTCTTCGGTTGTTAAACGATCCATATTCGTAAATGGCAAACCTTTCACTACATCAATAACACTTCAAATAACAGGTATTTACCGGTGGTTTTTAACCCTGTATTTACTAATTAGTTTCGTACTAAATATCTAAATCTGAATAAATCAAGCTTCTGGGTGATTGATCTAGGAATATCGCAGTTTAATTATGGTACACAAACCTCGACTTTTGCTCTAGCAAGCGCATTCTTAATATCGAAGCATCGCTATCTGAAATTTGTGATCCTTTCCCCGGATTGCCTACAGGAGATTGAATTATGTAGTGGTGTTTAAATTTAAATCAAAGTGGGCGGCTATAACTAATAGAATTAAAAACAAAGGGTTAAAATACTTAAACAAAAAAACCAAAACTTTTCTTATATTATCTTTAATGGCCATGAGAATCTGCACCCTTCTTGTCTCTTCAAGGCACCCGCAGCAGCACTTTAATATGGAATATACAAAATTCCAAAGAATAATTATGTCGATGATGACGTTTAAGACATCCATAAGAGATAATGAGGCAGCGTATTTACATACTTATATGCCAGTTAGAATAAACGTTTATTACAATTATTATGGAACTTATTCGGGTATTTAAGCCTGGCAGGATCGCCAAAGTAGTATTATTCAATTGGAGAAATACGCTTAAAAGCCGAATCTGTTCTATTCGGCGAAACTTTTATTTCTAAAGGTTTTCGTACGCCACTACAGAACACACATTGCGGGTCACAATGTTGTGGACGTTGAACCGACTTATCGTCGGATAATGAGGCTTGTTAAAGACGTCATCTTCCGTCATCTTTTTTTAAGTGAAAAATCGTGCTTTTCAATACTTCTCAATAAAAAGCTAAAAAGTTTATGAGCTTACAATGCACTCTCCACTATGTACTAAATGCAGCTTAATATACAGTTTTTAATTAATGAATATCCTATTGTAACTATTGGAAAAACACTGAATATGTGTATTATTCTAAAGCGGGATTCAGTCTTTGTATCGGCAAGTTGTTTTCCTACTGGATCGATTTCAACCATTTGTGGAGAACCATCAGATTCCCAAATACTTTGAAATGTCAGAAACACATTATATATCTGCGTGGACTTATTTTCCTTGTGCAACTGAATATTTTTTAAGCATTTTGCAATAATTACGCCCGCCAAGAGCGGTAGCTGTACTATTCCACTGTTTAACGAATAAATGGTAAAATTATTGAAAAATTCAGAGGAATGTTCATTTTCCAAGAGATGGGTTCAGCTTTTGTATGGGGATATTTTTTTATGCCTTCAGTTTCACAGCACAAGCGGTGCAACCAGACACGTGGACTGACGGCCTTTTGTAATAATTACGATAATCGGGAATATAATACTTTATGGATTCTCAAATGAATATTCCTGGTAGTTGTAGTGACAAAAACAGTCAGATGAACCAACTTGCATATAGTTTCAATCGATGTCCTTTGGCGATGGTGTGCAAGTATGCGTGACGGTAAAGGAATGTGTTGAATAAAATGTTGCTAAGTTGGCAGACAATAAAAAAAGAAAATTATAACGTACTAAATCCTCTGACTTAGAAATTATAGGGTGTCTTTGAATTTCCCCTAAACCAGCCAATTTGTGTGGAAGGAACTCTAAAAGACTTGGCGATAAGATGTATTCGCATGCTCAGGACTAACTTCGCTAAACGGCTGATACGAGTATGTGCCACACTATATTGAATTTAGTGCAATTAAATGAATGTTGTGAACATAGAAAAATATGAATTAAACCAATAAAGAAATTTAAGTCAGGTGAACTAATTTACATACGTATGTATGTATATCTTTACATAATGTCCTTTTGTGTTGTTGCAAAAAATACTCTGAATTAGAGCGCAATAAAAGAAGCAAAAGTGTAACTTTCTCTTGTTCTTCATTTGGGAAATGTAGAAAGACCACAGATTTTTGCTAAATCGTCCAATTTATATCTGTGGTACCCTAAGAAGTGTGGCGGTGCAATCTATTTTCATTCGCAATACTGAATATTCGAGCTCAATTATACTGAATACAGTACAACCGGATATAATTGAATGAAAGATACAAATCTAGGAATGTAAAATGCAAATGTCGCTGAAAATTCTAGTGTGTAAATCAGATTTGGTCTGAAATATTTACTTTGGAACTTAGGTTCCGTGAGAGAAATTAGAGGTTCTGAGGAAGAACTAAGGTTCTTAACGGGGGGTTTCGTAATGGAGAAGAGGATACAAACATCGGTTAACTTACATTATTATTGGGTTTTATTCGTATGTTGAGGGCGGCTGGCGAAGTGATCCGGTCGGCGGCTGGCGGAAAAAGAGTACAAGAGTATCTCGCTGATTTCAACCAAGAGACCTTCGTGCCCCGCTGGGTTGCCATATGGCCGTAACAAAATAGGGGGTTTTCATAGTTACAAGGTTGTTTGAAGGGGCCTCTACACAGGCAAAGAAATAGTTAATTTTTACAATTTACAATATTTACAAACTGTTTCACATAAACAATTCAATGCAATTAAACTTTATTCATTGTAACTTGATATAATGCAATTTTAATTCAAAACAATACAATTTAATTAAATACAATTCAATTTAACTTTTCAAATTCATTTCAATTCATAATTTAGAATTCGTAATTTACTTTACTTTATCAAATTCATTTTTCAATTCAATTTATAATTGATAATTCATACTTTAATTTACTTTAGAAAATTCATTTTCCAATTCATGGGAAGGAAGGATTAACAACTACGTTCAACAAGGAATATATAAGTTAAATAAGGTAATTTGTGCGGGAGGTATTAGAGAGGGCGCAAGACGTGTTGTAAAGCAATACGAATTAGGTGATACAGTGGGAAATCAATTCAATTCATTCAATTCGTATGGGAGTACTAAAATGGGTTTCATTTTCAGAATTTAGATTAACAAAAGATTGATCAACTTGTATGAGTGATATGAGTACGAGTGTGGCAACGTGCTCTATTTTCATTTTGAGGCCCAATTTGACTAAATTTAATTGCAATTAATGGCCATTTGTTTAGATTGATTCTTTCAAATTTTTTCAGAAATTGTAGAGCTTTATAACGGGTTCCTGTAGGTTGTGAATTAGGAGTACAGAGAGAAAATTAAATTTCGGAAAATCAGACAGTTTGTATGGAATATACCGGAAGGGATGGACCGATATTGTCCATTTCCAGTCCCCAACTACGGTTTATTAAGCCGTATCAAATTTTAAGAAGCTCCATAAATACAAACAGACGGTTAGACAGACAGGCAGAGCTCAGTCATCATAAAAAGTTATGAAATGCATTTAGTCAAAAGATATTTGGTATTTTAAGCGCTTTCTTCTGGGTATTATATTTGCATACCATATGATATATACCTTCATTCTCCTGATGAAAGAAAAATTAAAAAATTTGTATGGGAGATAACGGCAGTGGCGTAGTCATCCGATCCCCCTTTACCAAGTATTACAATGCAATATACCTATAATAGACAAACGTGCGGATTGTTATAGAATGCCAATTAGAAATTATGAGAAGAAGATTGAGTTTCGTCCAATAGAACAATTTGTATGGGAGGCATCAAAACAGCTACATATATATCGTACTCCATTTTCATTTCCAGAGCCAAGTATTCAAAATGCTTGACATGTGTTAAATTTAAATAAATTTTCTGCAATCGAGTGGAAAAAATGAAGCTATTAATATATAAATCGGTCATTTGTATTGGAGGTATTAAAACGGGTTATATAATTTGATTGACAACTTAATTCATCAATATTTGCAGCGCAAGGGACAAAAATTTACATTACTGCATTTTATCAACTAGAAATTTTGTGAGAAAAATTTCATTGCTGTTATTTCAAACAATTTGTGAGGCGGAAAGCAGAAGATGTGGATTGATGTAGATTATTTAGTACCTCCGCCTGCGATCTGGCAAAAAACCTAAGGTTGTTCCAAATTTTAAAAAGTATCATAAAGAATTACAATACTTATTGTGTCTATCAATCAGCCAGACGAATGGATACAGCTGAATCGACTTTAAAATTTATTAAACATATTTTATCAAAGGACACTTGCAACTTTAAACTCTTCCTTCTAAGTAACATTTATTACATTTTTTGCCGTGTCCGGTACCGGATAATGTAACGGTTCGACCCTATTTGTCCTAGCTTTCAGGACAGCATGCTACTATAATACCGACCGTGGTCAGGGAAAATGGGGTGGTGATCTTGTCCCCATCAAGATTGGACGGAAACTGTTACTATAAAGTAAAAAAAAGTAGCTAAATTCCTATAATCGACGACTAAAAAATAGAAAAGTTTGGAGTAATGTAAGTATGACAAGGAGAAAGAGAGATAAAAATGAAGGAAGAGGAGAATGAAACAAGCCGAATGAGAATAGGTGCAGATGACATTTGCCTATTCTTGGTCTTTACCCGCCCTCCAATGCTATAATACCAAATTAAACTTGTATAGCCCAAGTTACCCTAGTCTGTTCCGCTTAAATTGTTCGTGGAAAAAAGAATAAAACACTTAATTACGCATTATCAACTCTTTACAACATTCATTCAATGAAAAAAAGAAATGGGTGTTTGACATCTTCGAATACTACCAGAATTACAGACTAGATTTCAAACAAAAGTGGAAATGTCATAAAAAAAATTGCAATAGAATTAACAATATATGGAAAAAATAATAATAATAATCAAAATCTTAGAGCGAGTAAATTTTCCGATTTAGAATTAAAGTAGCTAAAAAAAGAATAAATTAATTACAATCGAAATGCATATTTTGAGACGCAATTTGCGCAAAAATTTTAGAAAAATGTTAATTGAAATGGATAGAAACTCTTATCAATAAGTTCGGGAAGCTTTTAAAGCGTTATAGAGCGTCATAGTTATTCAAAATATCAAGTCATAAAACTTACCAATATCAAATCCTGCGAAGACTGCAGGCCTGATGTCTTGCATCTTGATGTTGTTCTAAAATGTTCTGGGAGATTTACACTCTTATGTTAACATATTCAGGTTAGCAATTGAAATTTATAGTGTCGTATACATGAGAAAATCTTTTAGATTTTGATTTTCCATTAAAAAAAAAATTATGTTTCTTAACAGAAGAAAGGAAAAAAAATTAGAATGTTGGACTATAAACTAAAAGAAAAATTGGGGAAAAAAACTTTGTGTTTGTAAAATTATTGAGTTCTTAAACTTCTTAAGGGATAAATTATTTCAACATTAGGAGGAAAAGAGATATGAGTTTTTTTTTCTTTTGAACTCTTTTTTTTTTAAATTAAAGGATTTTCAACATGTGTTTGAAACAAAACTAAAGAAAAGTGTTGGAACTTTCCGGAACGTAAAGCTCTCCGAGTTTTGAGAATAATAACAATTCGAACGTGTGGAATAAATGGCCCGTGGCAATTCCAAGGCTTCCCAAACAAAACTGCACAACTTCCCATCTAGGCGCTAGTCGGTGCAATGCCGCCCGCTATACGCCATCGGCAATCACCAATACCGTCGCTCAGACTCCAGGGCCACGTTGTTGCGAATGGCCGACTGCAACTGTTCCCAGCTGTCCAGTATTTCGTTCTCCCAATATTCGCACTGTGGGAACTGATTGTTGTTCTCAGATTTGCCGTCCACGCAACCGGAATTCCAGTCTACGCAACCAAGCAGTGCCGGACAAAAATGAGGTTTACGCAATTTCGTTCTTTAGGCTTTTCAAGCAACCCAATCTGGAGAAGATGAGATATGCAGAATGCAGTCCCGAACAGAAGATTTATTAGAAATCGCAATTACACACAATTTTAAAATTATTCACGTTCTTTCCAGACGAAAAAGACAATTTGAATGGCGGGGGAAAAAATATCAGAAAAGATGTGAAAAAACTTTCCAAAGCCTACTTATGATATAAACAAAAAAAAAAAACGATTTACATTTACAAAATTGTCAAAGTGATTTTAAGCAAAGTAGATTTGGTCGAAATACAAGTCCTCACAATAAATGTCTAATATGATAGTGAATGTAATGAGAAGAAGAATAATAAAAATTAAATTATTTCTCGTAACAATTTCCATATCACACTTAAAACTTTTTCTTTTCTTAAGCGTTCTTTTTAATTAACAAATAAAACGTGAAATAGTTAATATTTTAATTATTCTAAGTCTATATAATTTATGTTCATAATTTACATGGCGATCTGTGACATCTACAATTTCTCTTCTTTGGACACTGTTCAATGGGTATACATTTTCCCAGACTATTCCGGGCAAAGCCTTCATTGCAATAACAACCACAAGGGCAAACTTTATTCACAATCATACAAGGTTCATTGAGAGTGGCACATTCTGTTTGGCACGGCGACCCGCATTCCGTGAAATATTCATTTGGAGCACAATTTTTGTTGGGGCAGCGACTAATGAATGATGCTTCGGTAGTTGTAGGTGTGAAATAGAAATGACTGAGGAAACTGCTACTTCTAGTACAACAACGCAATTGAATTCGTATAACTACAAAACAATCAATTAAAAACTACGCCGACTAAAGTTTTGCATATTTTTTTTTTTTTTTTTTTTTCAAATAATTTGTGTTGTTCAAAATTTTAGAGAATTAGAATAAAAGTGCTAAAATTTTTGTTTCGGAATTTGTTCGAATTCAATTGCGCACAAATTTACCTTCTTCATTAGCGGCCATGACAGAAACTGTAACGACCATCAGAATTCGAATAATTGCAAACGGAATAGACATGTTTAAGAAAACCGAAAAATATTAATCGCTGCTTTCAATAGATATACTCATAGACTTAAATGGCTGAATGTACTATATTAAATGTTTTTCATATCGTCGACCATTTGCTCTGTTTTAAATATAATGAAACTTCTATACGTGCTTTATACAAAATAACCTACATCGAAAAACAATGATATTTTTATTGCTTCACGTCGTTGTCCATGTTTTAATGTTAATATTTTTAAAAATACCTTTTGAAATATTTCAGTTTACAAACTCTCAAAGTACGCTGTTCATGCCAACATTTTATGCCAAAGTGGATTTTAATAGGAAAAGTTTTTAACATTATTTACAAAAAAAGAGTTTATTCATTTCATACAGAATAATTACAAGATAAACATGATTTTGAATGAAGCATTTTCCAAGTGAAACTCCCCACAATTATTGATATAAAAGACTTTCCAAATAAGGCGGGCTGATGTTGAAATGGAATAAAAACAGTTATGTTTGAGGTAGTATTTGCCATTATGTATGGAATATAATATCCATCCGCCCAAAATCCACACCGACCAGTAAAATTTTGCAGATGAATCGATAACTGATATGGTTTGACGTCGTCCCAAATCGGACAATTTTGCTTGGGTCCCGTCGTTGGATAGTATCTTTGTCACAATAAAACGCTAATTTTGATAAGAAAGTTTTGTCATGCCCACATTCTGTTAAATCGTACAAATTGACATGATGATTTGCCATCAGTGACTGTATAATAAACAATCGATTTGAAGGCCGCCGCTGAAACAATATGAATACCACAGACTATCAAAATCGACGGGCCCTTTTTGGAAAATCCCTTATTTTACAATGTAAATTTTGCATTGCAATCAGAGATCAGATCAAAGAGATCACTGAAACAAAATCTAGCGGAAAACTAATTTTGATTTATTTCATTATCGTTCAAATCGGAAAAATGCTCGAATTTAGTTCTGACAACCGAATTAAAATCGTAAAAAAATTGTTTTTGTTTCATACACCCAACCAAAACAACAAACAGGCAATTTTGTTGGTATAAAAGCAAATTTCTTCGAATAGATGTTGAACGTTTTCTTTTGATATCCACTTCATGTATGCTGATGATGCACCAGTAGCATCGATTCAATTACAAAGAAATCTGAAGATCGACTTGTTACGGAGTGCAAAACGAATCATACTCATAGATGATTATTGAATTCACTCAAAACTTAAAAACATTTTAAATTTGAAGGTATTTTCTTACTTCATTACAAAAGACAGGAAATATTTTTATATAGCAGTGAGTCTGGTATCGTAAATTAAGAAAATACATGTTTTGAAGCATTTCTACCTTTCGCAATTTGTCGACAAGCAAAGAGACAGAAGGACTACATCAGGTTTCAGTTCTGTTTTGAATTAAGAAACGAAACCACATACATCTGTATTGTCGATGCTTGAATCAATGTATCTTTTGTAATAAAAGTAGAATGAATTTACAATTTACTAAATTTGTTCTACTTCTAATTTACAAGTCATTTAAAATGTTTTAAATTATGTCCTGATTCTTACAAAAGGCTCTTTGCACAACAATTTCAGGCTTTCCACTAAAATGTTGTTTTCAATAAAATTGTGAGCAACCGTTATTACGTACAGATTACCTTACATTTCTAAATTATGTGCCGATTAACTTTTAAATTAGTCCTTTTTCATATTTTATTATTTTCATATTTCATATTTTATTTTTAATAATCATATCATCTATAAAATCATACTCCATTTTTATAAATTTAATATTTAATTTTTATTACGTCTTTTTTTTATTTATATTATTGAAACGACTAAATCTAATATACGAATTGTTGCATATTGTAATTAATATAAAACCGGAAGGTTTTAAATTACAAGCCAAACAAATGAAAAAATATCGGTCTCATTACGTTAGTGAAACCGAATCAATATATGTAGGTCTCCAGTTTCGTGGAGTGCATTGGTTGTTTCGAATGTGAATCAGTAATAAATTCTTAATATATTTTGAAATAAATTTACAATATCCAAACTGAGACTAAACTTTTGTCAACGTCGCTGGTTACTATAAATCTAAATAAATTCTTGTACCAAAAACTACTTTTCCATATGTAAAGACAGTTGAGATAAATTTTTAACATCACCTGTGAATCACATTTTAAACAAACAAATTGTTATGTGTGTTTTTAACCGAATCAAAAGCAATTACTTTTCAATCCTGTACATCATTTGCAATACCTTGATGGATTTCAATCAATGAAATAAAAAATAGAGCGTCAATGTGGAAATACTGGATTTTTGATGAACTAAATTTAGTTTGCAGTTTAGTTTGATTATTTCCAAAGTTTATGAAAACGTTAAATTTTAATACATTTTGGAATTTTGAGCCTTCAATGCACAATTTAAGATAGAGAATACAAGCATTAATTATAATTAAATCTGGTAGTTGGGCTTTAACAAGCCTTTGGCCTTTGCTAAATTTGGAAAAAAATATATAACGTTTTGTTGCAGGTTCATTTAGAAATTGGACTCTAGCAAATAAAGACAAATTTTACAAAATTAAATTAAATTCAGGAGGGACTGTAAAACTTCGAAATATACATTTGGGATCTTAGTTTACAGATCTTCGTAGAACATCAACGTTCAACATTCCACAAATTTCTAAAACGAATTATTTTTAAAACAAATTATAGATTCAGAATATATGCACTATTATATTCAAACTTTTGGAAAAATAGTAAAGTCATACATCTTCCTGCTGGTAATCGAGATTCAATTCCAAAAAAAATGAAATATTATAGATTTTATAGGCATGTTTGTATGTACATATTTCAATACCTCAATCAAAATTATCATAACGTTGAACTAAAAAATTGAATAAAGATATGGGCTATTGTTAAAGTTTTCAATTACACTTTCAAGATCTTCTAAATATACTTTTAATAAATGCAACCCATCACAAAGGAAATGCGGCTTAACTTTGAATAAATAGATTTACGAGAAAAAAAATTGTATACCCTTTATCCACCCTTTGCATTCCTTCCACAATTTAGATTGATTCAAAAAGTTAGTGCTAGATATTAAATGTACCAGGATTGGGCACCACAAGGCTGTCATTAGGATTTTAAAGAGATCTATAGATTATGAAATAAAACTTCTTATTTTGAATCACATTTCATAGTGAAAGCAAATCTAGGTTTCATGTAATTTGAACAGAGCGCGTTTGAACCATTGAACGGAACTAAAATTAGTTTGCTAGAAATAACAATAAAATAAACATACAACAATAAATATAATAATATAATATAACAATAAATAAAATAAACAATAACAAATAACTAAGATTCAAAGTTGGAGCGAAACATTGTACTGAATCAACACATTATTTCGAATGTTTTGTAGCCTTTGATGAAAACCAATGGACAAGCACAAAAGTTCGGCGCCGAAAGTTCGGAAGTAACGAAGCTTTATCGTAAAATAAGCGTGCTTCCACTGAAAAATCCAACAAAATATATTTTTACTATTTTTCAATATCAATATTTTTACCACATTCAACAAACCTACAAAAGGAATATAAACTAGGACGATTTATCCTTATATTTATCAATTTCCACGGCTTATCTTTAATTATTAAATAAATAGTAATAACCGTGTCTCTTAAAGAAGTGTATCTCGAGCTTATGTGGGCATTTTTCTCACTGTACCGATTGGTTCTGAAATAGCTCATTGCAATAAACGAGGGTGTATTAACAATGTCCTCCTTGTCGTTTGTTTTTCCAGTACAAATTCGTGTTGTTCTACTCTCATTCATAGAGACAGGATATGTCGTCTTTTAATACAACAATCGCATTGAAGGATGCGGTTTATACCTTAGACGCCTTAAGACGAAATTCGTTTCACGATCTTTTAAGATAATCGAGTCATATCTTGATGATTGGTGGCCACGATAAGTCGAGTACATCTACACCGCTAACAATGAAATATTTGCCAATGATAGCAGTTTTTCATGGTTCATAAGATTAGTGTGAAGTTTGTATAACGAATTTACGTACAATTTTGTAAGTCGTAATGTTTTGAACTCGACTATCGCGAATATAATCCTGGGTTCTAGTCACAATACAACCGTAAGTATTTATTTTTTTAAGCGCCGATGTGCTGACGAACATATGAAGTGGTCAAACAATCTTCTAATAGTATCTAAAATAGGCTTTTGGAATGGTTACTAAACTGTAAATCACTTTCAGTGAACCTAAAACCAGAAAATGTGTGAGAAACTCCATATCCCATATCCGCAACGTAAGACAAAGTAAGTAATTAGCAGGCTTGTTGTTAACAAAAAGTTGAGGTACAGAGTGCGTTAAAGCTATATCGCTAATGATCACTGCCTATGTTTGATTCTCAGCTCCACCAAATTAAATGTTAATTTCAATTTCCTTAAAAAATAACTTCAAAATTATTGTTTTTTTATATGTATAAAAAGTATTATATTTTCAGTCATATAAATAAAAATATATACTGATATTACAAATCCCAAACGATTGGTTATGTAATTAATTTTTTATAGTGATCGTTGCTCTAAATTTAACAGTTTTTTTGTGATTGATGAGCTTGGTATCGCCCAGCCTTTTTCTAATACATTTATGTTTCTACAAATATCGTATTTGATGTTGAAATATCGGATAGCAGAATAAGAGTTGTATGGGCGTGTACCTGACCATTCTCGCACTGTACTAATACGCCATCAGTAGGTGCAGCAGTTTTGGTCCGTTGAAGAAAAAAGAAAAATTGGTCATATATCGTAAGGAAAACAAACTAGACAATCCACTCATCATGACCCATATAAAATGCTTGTCAACCTTGGTATTGCAGTATTTTTCATATATTTTTGTACAGCTATAAAAATCGAAATTTTCCAGAAAGAATCTAAACTACACAAAAAAGACTCCTCACGCACAGGAAATCACAAATAGCAAGAATAATTTTGAATTTGAATAATTACATCTTCACCCGAAGGTATGGAAAGGTGTGTTACTTTTGTTGAGCAAAAAGTTTTGAAACCAGAATGAAGTGAATAACAAACATTTTTTCACCTACTGTGTTTCATGACACTTTGAGACGATTGAGCTGTGTCTGTTTTTCTAGATAGCTGAGTAATACACAAGAAAACTGTCTTTCCTTAAACTAGGCGCAGCTTAATCTTCTGTCACTCCTTAGTTGCAAATTTTAAATAGACAATATAAACCCACGCTTTCTAGTTCCTCCTGTAAGAACTGAACGATTTACCGAAAACCAATCTTTCCTCTGTAAATACACGAACTGGTAGGCTGCAGTAACCTACTAGAAAATTATTTCAATTATATTGCTTTATAAGTCTTGACAAAAAATTTAAAAATGGGTCTAATCATTTGCGCGCCTTGTGGTATCTCCCACAAAAATAAATATATTCTCTGATTCTTAGCTTTCATTCCATTGCATTAAATTGAATTACAATTAACAGTTGCCAAACGTTTAGTAAGTTTAGGTCTGAGGAAATAGGTTGTATTGCCACGCCCATTGCAGTACATTCCGTACACATAAACAAATTTAGCATAATTAATGGTTCCCCTTTAACTGCAATGTGGAAGACATTCAGTAAATCATAATTTCGTCTCATTTAACGTGTAACCGACCGAATCACCAACTTTCCTTGTTTTATACCGTAAATATTTATATCAACGCGGAAATACGTTGGACGTTTACGTGAATTATCAAGATAAAACTGCAACAATAGACTTACTTTCCACAACTCCTATCTTATCTTTTGCCACGGTGAAACTCTAATATAACGAATTTAACAGCAGTCATCTTTCGTTTAAGAACGAATTTCGTGAAGATCTTCAAAACCAGAAAATATTACTGCAAAGCAACAACTGGCAATGCAAGATCGTCATGTGACATACTGTGATGTGAAGGCTACCTTGGTCATTTGTCTCGCCTCTCCACATAAATTATTGTAAGATTATTTAAACGTTAACAAGATATTTTCTCTTTGGATAGAAACTAAAATAGATAATCGAGTCGATTGAAATAAAATGTTGGTGCTTCAAAAAACATTTATAAAACGACAACAGGTGACGAAACATGAATCTGTGTAGGTGTAGGAGGATAAATTATTTGACATTCGACAGAGTTATTCAAAAAATTACAATTCTTAAGAACTCATTTGAATTGAATTTTCCCAACATTTGCAGAATTTCAATTTAAAATACAAAATTGCCAGATTTGTTTTATTATAACGCATTTAAAGTCAAACGTTTTTAAACAGGAAAACTTATAAAGATAAATTATATTAAATTATAATACATTATAATTATATACATATATATAAATTATAATAATAAAATTAAAAATTGAATTACGATTTCTTTACTTGTACTTTCTACAATGTATTTTTTCATTTTCTTCCTTTTTCTCATTGTACATCACTTAATTTTTAGAAGAAATTGAATGCAATTTTTGTACCACAATTATTTTTTCTAAAAATGTCTTTAATAAATTTACGTTGCCAGAACGGGAAATTACTTTAAAACTTTAATTTATATACGTTTATTTATTATGTGGACTTATATGGCAGCTGTGGTTGCCATCATAAATAATATCGCCTAAAGGTATGCTTTATATATATTTTTTGATATTTAATAATCAAAGATCCGAAAACCGCATTACCAACAATTAGAGTGGACATAGTTTCATTTTATTTGTATTTGAATACTTTAAAGGCTTAAATATGACATGAAAAATGATGTCTATAATGAAATTATGACTGTTAGTTTGATTTTAGTTATCCGCCAAAAAATAATGCATATTAATTACATTTCAATTTCAGAGATTGGCTTCCAATGAGAATACAGTAGGTGACTAAAGATTTTTTGTCACAGATTAACAACAATTTCCCTGAATTTTCCCAATTGTCTCACGGAGTAAATCTCTCACTATGAAGACCCAATTGCAGCTTGGATTGAACTGCGTTATCAACACCATCGATAATACTCATGGCACAGACAAGAATTTATGTTAAGTCACATTACTTGCTCTATGTTCACATTGTCTCAGCTAAGAGCACTCCCAACAGCCGGTCATCATTTCTTACCACCTCTTGGTGCTGCTGTTGACTCAAGAGAACGATCAGTTTTCAACGGGAACGCGAGCGACTAACAACGAAAAACTTAAAAAAGCGGATAAAACGAGATTGTTAAGCGTTTTGTGACCAACAACCACAAAAAAAGAAGTGATTAATCTAATAAGATATACAAGAAAAATAAATTGTAATGGCAGATGGAGAATAGTTTTAAAATATGCAATTATTCTGAGGAAATTGTATGAAATATTTTAATAAATTCAAAGATCTAAGAAAGTCTATTAAATAAAATTGCAGTTCATTAAGATTTAATGGCTGAAAAAAATCCATAACTACAGTGCAAAGCTGATAAATGTATTGCCAATCTGAAGTGTTGTAAAAATATCAATGAGTTGCTGAAAAATTGTGATAAACTTGGAAATTTTCACTTTTTCTATCCTTCCCAGCTAATGAGCCTCAAATGACGTGTGGAAAATGGTAAAGAAAATGTTAGCAGTTTTTCATTTGTATTTTCTTTAATTAATATTGAAAAAATTGCAAACTTTTTGCAATGAAGTTGGAAAAAAACAGAAGCCTATGGCAGAGTATAGTAGATTGTATGTGTGTAAACCTCATTTCGTGTTTGAGTTGAGTTTTTTTTTTCTTTCATTACATTCCTTAGTATTAGCAGCAGAAAAGTTGCTTGACTTGTTTGGCGTTTTTTATTTCTTCTACTTCTTCTATATCTTCTGGTCGTTTTCGGTGATCGTGGTCCAAAGGAGAATCCAATACGTTAATGCTTGAAAGACCTGAGACGAGAGAGATTGTTGTACACCAGCAACCAACCACACCGCAATTCCAGCTCTTTGGCTTCTCCTTATCCATTATCATGTGCCATTTAATGATCATTATGAGCCTTAAAATTGTACCGAGAAGAGTTCACATAATGATAATTAAGTGGTTTTGTTTTGGACCAGGCCATTGTTGTTGACGAAACATTGTAGGCAGAAATCAAACAAACAAAAAAAAATATGACTGATAACTTGTTTTGTTTGCTGTTCATTTACCAAACATGTGCATTCACCTGCAATTAACAATGTTAACTTTTGGTAAAACGTCGCAAAACAACTTAGAAATGTGATGAACGAATATTATAAAACAAACTAATTAAATTTCCTTAAAATGCAAATAAATTTTTGTCATAACATTAAAATTTAAGCTCACAATAGCTACAAATTTTGACTCCGGAGGAATTTGTTTAAAAACAGGTTCGTTGCTTAAGTCTTTTGTTTGGCACTAGGCTCGACCATGCGGTAGACACAAAATTTTCTTTTAAAACACAAATTGATGAACATTAAAAGAAAAGATTACATAATATAGATCGTATTAATTTAAAAACAGTGGAACACAACTTTTGTATACAATAAATAGAGGACTAAATGTTTGGTTGGACAATTTCCAGACTTGAATCGTCGCCAGTGCATATTTATAGCAGTAGACAAATAAATTATTGACCTATGGTTCATGTCCGTTATATTCCTCTAGACACTTTGCAACGGAATAGAGATGTCCAAAATTATTAATGAGATGGCATGAAAACGTTACTCATTTGGAAAGCTCTTTCTGAATATTATTATTCCTTTATTTACGATGAAAGTGTTGCTTTTACAGCAAATACAGTGACAAAATATTATACTAAATCCAGAATTTAAAATAAAAAAGCTTTGTACCCATGAATAGGACACGGGGGAATTCGTATGAAAGGGAATTAAAGTTTTCAAAACTATTGCGGAGATTGCTTTGTACTTCAGCACTGGAAGAATCATCAGAACAGTCAAAATAACCGCTGCTAAAAAATTATAGATAAATTATGGATTGCAATTATGGATAAACGGGGTTACAATCCAGGTTTGTACAATTGATGCGAATACAGCGGGCCGTCAGAGAAGGCCCATTTTTTTTGTGACTGATACAAAAAGTTCCAAAGAAAGTTTCAAAATTTTAATTTTTATGAAAGAAAAAAACAAACTTAAAATCACATATGATTTGTTCCGAAATAAACTATGTTCGAGTATCAGTTTTTAAATGTAAGTTTTAAATGTGTAAAATTTTCTTAAAAATTGCAATAAACTTTTATATATATTTGTTTAGAAAAACATTGTAAAATAACTAAGAAATGCGATGGACGAATATTGTAAAAGAAACTAACTTAATTTCATGAAAATTCAAACACATTTTTGACATAATACTAAAATGTCACCTCTCATAAATTGTTACGATTGAGGAATTTGTTTCAAAAACACTTTCGTTGCTTAAATTTTGTTTTTGGTTTCCGTAAGGCTTGATGTGATAAATAGAAATTATTAAATATTTAAGAGACAGGTGACTTAACATAGCTCGTCCTAATTTATAAAAAGTGGAACGCAATTTCTATATATAACAACCAGTGGAAAACATTTGTTTTGCTCCTTAATATTTAAGTCATTTTCGATGCATATTTATGGTAGTTGGCAATTAAATTACTATTCTACTTTTGACATATTCCGCCACACATATCGAGTCAAAAATTTTCAAAATGGCAGGTATACGTAAGAGGTTTGGAGATTCTTAAAAAATATTACGTTATTATTTCATAAGTTACATAAAATACAAAAACACCCCTATTGTACCAATTTCTCGTTAAGTAACGACATATTACTATGTCCAGTATTTTCAAAAATTCATTTTGCACTCTTCCATTTATACATTTTTGCCTTTTCTTAAAGCTGACAATAAATTTGTACATGCCATGTACCAGTAAAATTTTCTATAACTATTGACTATTCTATAACTATTGACACATTCGTTGCTTAAATTTTATGTTTCAACCATTACAAAAGAAAATATATCTCCCTGAATCTGCAAAATTACTCATGCCTCTCAAATGTTATACAAATATTGATTCATTTCTTTTAAGAAAAGTAGGTTGCAGGCCGTTTATACTCTTTAAACATTTGTACACACACTATTTGCCTTGTATTTTCTTACGTAACCAATCAGAAATCTATCAAGTTTGTATACGTATTTACGTAGAAAAGTATTTCAAGTAATTCAACAAACATTGACAGATTTCCTTGGATCCCTTGAATGTGATATGAAGAGCTTTTCAATTCAATGAGCCTAAACGGACTTTTATTTTTACACTCACTGAAAGAACCCAACTATTTCATGACGATGCTAAACACCAGTTTGAGAAGCTTTCTGAGCTGCTCGAAGTATTCATCAGAACATTAAATGAAGGTGTTATGAGTTTAAGTCATGATTATGTGTATGATAGCTATCGTGCTGCAGCACCCCAATTAGTCACACTAATATCTGAGATTAACTTAATAATAAGGCCTTTTACTACAATCTTTTGCGTTGTCAGAGGTACTTTAATGCAATACTTCAACGCTGAACTCCGCCATGCATTTAGAACAGGCTTATTAATACCAGTATATCGGAGAGCCGTTCGGGATGAGCTCAATCAGGGAACCTAGTACTGGTGTTACCATAGACTCACCTTATTGCTGGAGCATTTTATTGTATTTGCATATCATGATCGAGTTAACGAATTTGCTTAATTTTGATGTGTTCAGCTATATCAATTTTGCTTTTGCATTCTTATCTCATTCTGGACAGCGTTGAGTAAAGTGCCCGTTAATATTAATTCAATGAATACTATGGACACCTTAGTAGGAAACTCGGTTTTCCATGTTCGAAATAATCGAAAGCAAATAACTAACTGGAATGAAGATCATCATTCCGAATATGGGTAAATAGCTGATAAAGAGCTAAAGAAGGCAACATTGAGATATGTCCAAAGTTTATTTCTTTGGACTTGCTCTATTTCTTTATGAACTGTTTATTCGTATTTTGATTGTAAGATGGGAAAAAGATAATTCTTTTTTCCCACCTTTTGTTAAAAATTACCATTTGTTTGAGGTAATAGACAGAAATGTTTGCTCGAAATCCTTTTTGCAGGAAACCAATCAAAGATTCTCCTGGGTCTTGTTCCTTATAATCTTTGTAACCTTGCGTTATGCTGATATTTTTTCATCACTTTAAAAGATTGTCAATGCTCAACAAGTCCCCAAAAAGAAAGGTGATGAAAACTATCAACAATTGGAACAGATCAGAGTTGACAACTGCCATCTGATGCACTAAAATTGCTTAACCGGCAGCAGTATGGCTTATGTAAATATACATATAGTACTATGGGCTTTTCACTCTGGACTGTGAAAATTGTGAGATAACAGTATTGGGATTGGAGATATTTTTAAGAGTTTTGATAAATTGTAACAAAACTAGTTTACATGTATTCCATACAATCTGTCGAACGAATGTAAGATTTCTCAGGGAACGATCTATATGTGTTGTAGAAAATATTTCCTCCTACGAGTATTCTACTAACTTAGGGGTACCATACAGCTGTGAGCTTTGTAATTATGTCTAGTCATATAATCATGAATGGCATTCTCGCATCGCATTAATTTCTAACTTCATCCTTTCCTTCACCTATCCTATTATTATCAGTCATACTTACTTGTTCGATCTGAAGCCCACCTCCTTCGAAGTGCATAAGAAGAGACAAGAACAATAATGACACCCTAAATCGTAGCATCACTTTAGTTACAGATTAAAGTCAAGCGAATCTGATTCAATTTGATGCGAGTAAGATACAACATTTTGTACTCCCACACAAAAGCTCAATCAGTTCGCCTTTGCCTTCAGACTTTGTAAGTAACGCAGTTATTGAATCTAACCCTATTGATGTTTTAGAATTAACACGTGTTTGATGTTCTCATATAAGAAATGTTACTCTGAATTACATGACCTCATTCAGAAGATTAGAATGCATAACAGCATGATTTGTTCGTTCCGAGGTTCACACCAACATTTTGTTGGTTAACCAGTAGCTCAAACATTAGTGGGAATTGGTTTCCAAGTCTTGCACCTTGTGTATGGAGTAGGCTTCAGTCTAATGTATTTTCCTCCATTCACGACATGAAGAAAAATCAAAAATTTTCCAACAGACACAACTCACTTTTTCCTCCATAACTTACCATTTTCTTCCTCAGACCCTACTATAGCAAACGTCTACGTATATTAAATTTAAATCGAAAATATGAAACTTTATATAGGAGATATCATCAATTTTGCATTCTCAGAACTAGGTTTATGATAAACATGGTATGTAGCAAATTTGACCGAACTTCGTACAATTGAATGAAAGATATAAACAAACAAAACTTAAACAAACAAAACTCCCTTGCATCTCATGTATGAGACTTGGGAGAGTTTCTCAGGCATTATATTTTTAGACTCACTCAACGGCAACTTCAGTTTAATGACGATTCCGAACTGTTACTGTTTGAGAAGCATTCACCAGACTTGTCGATTCCTCGACTACTCGAAATGTTCGTCAGACAGATCGAGGTGACCGCCTCTCAAGTAATGATATGTGGCTGTATTCGGGGTAGATCCCGCGATCAAGTGTACGATAGTTGAATGTGGTATCCACCATGCCACAGTCGGCCATGTGAAGCTAAGAATAATTTTACTAAATCGGACAATTATATGGGAGGTAGGAGGAGACTTGGCTAATCGGTCGATTTTTATCAACTTTCCCAAGCCTTGTAAAGCAATACAATGGCCAAAAAATTAAATTTCAAAAATTGGGCATTTACAATCCCCGGCAACGATCTAGCAAAACATTAAGCACACAAATTGACGACATTTATTGTAGCTAAAAGCCAGCCAGCCAGCCAGGTAGACCTACGGACATCGCTTAATGTATTTAATAAGTCTTGAAACACATTTAGTTAAAAAAAAAAACACGTAGCACTTTAATTGCTTCCTCCTGAGTGTTACATTGTTTGCCTTATAAAATTATATATACCTTTATTCCTCGGGTGAAAGTATAAAAATAAAAGTGTCGGCATATGCCAAGTCAAAATTCCCTATTGACGGTAAAAGCAGCCAATATTTCGTGGAGTATATTTCAAGCGAAAGCTCCCAGAGCTTTCTCATCTGCAGAAGCTATTGCTCAGAGTTCTGTATAGATTATTAAAATATGTACTTGAAATATTTTCGTTTATTTATACGTCTAACTAAGGCTTTGTGCAGAACTAAAAGATTTGTCCAATACAGAAAATTAATAGTTGTTATCGTTATAGCTGCCATCTTCACCAACCGTTTTGTAGAAAAAATTATTCTTAACATCAAGTTATTATGAAAATATGTTTTCATGGATTTAGTATATACAGACTGGCATTAATATCGGCTGTACTACCATGATTCACGAAATGACGGGGCTGTTCAAATCTGTAATTTCCTCGACTGTTACTCAAATTCACTTAATCCAAAATTTCTCAAATTCTTAAGAAATTCACCAACACATTAATATTTCTCTTAAGACAAGCCAAAAATTCTTCAGTTAAACGCAAAATTCAAAATTAATCGCGTTCTTATTACATTTTGCCCCCGAGCATTTTACGACCAAACAAACAAGTTCGTAGCTTAAATCTTTTGTTTTCTCCCAACGCGTTTGGACTTTCTGTAACAATCTGTTTCCTTGTCTTTGACTGGAGCTGGAGTACGAAAGCATTTGTGTGAAGAATTTATGGGAAAAATTGCGTGCTTAAATTAATGTTATTATAAAACAATGATTGAAAAAATAAAACACAAAACTTTTGCTAATGTTTATTTAATAGCAGCATAAAAACTGTTGCTGGAAATAAATCAGAAAGAAAGAAAAAGAACCGGACGCAAAACGAGGAATATGAAATAAAAGAGGGAAGTCATAGAAAAAATCTTGGCTAATGTAGTAAAGATTAAAAGACTGGGACAGAAAACATTTGGTTCTATTTCCCTTTCATGACATAAGGTGAAACAAATGGCCAGTTATTTAAAACAATTTTCAGTTGTAGTTATCTAAATTAGCTCTAATCTACCATCATTTTCAAGGACGCGAAAATAAGTGCAACCTCCAAAATGCACATTGAGTTAAAATCGCATTAAAAGACACATATTTTTGACAATTCATACTATTTGTTGCTGCCTATGTGCTGATTTGATATTCAGTATAGATGCGATTGTCGGTTGAGAAAAGAAAGAATCAGATGGCGTTTCAAACACCCTTTACATTAGGCTATTTTTATAAACAGTGAACAAAGATTTACCTATTACATGCGTAATTTTACGACGTTACTGACCTCAACTATGAATAATTATGGGTTAAAATTGAGGTTGAAGTTTAAAAGTGTTAATGTACTTACTAAACTGTCGTGTCATATCTTACTTTATGTTAGATGTAATAAAACTTCAAAAGATGACACAAGATAAGCACCAAAATATATAATTAAATTCAACAGAAAAAAAGAACAAATATATTAACGATCGCGTTATTAACTTGATTTCTTTGTCTGACTTTGACACTACTCTTCATCATTAACAATAGGAAAAGACATCCATAATAACGAACAAAAATATTTTTATTTGATTTTTTCAAGTTTGCTTTCAATTATGAACACATTACATCATTAACTGTTTGAACATGTGCGAGGTATACAAAAAAAAAAACCAATCAACAGACGTAAAACAACCATTGATAGTAACGAAAGACTTGAGCAACGAACTTGAACTGATTGTTTCACTCAACTGAACACTTGTGGCACTTTCGGTAAACAATAACGCTTACCTAGTATAAAGGAAAGTGGAAAACTAAATAGAAAATAATTTGCATACAACGTTTTTGTAGGGGAGAAAACGAAAACAGACAACAATATAAAAAAAACAATGTAATTAAATACAATTGACGTATAAATCAATGGGTGGAAAATGTTGGCAAACAAATTATGGTTTAATATGAACAGCGAAATCACATATAAAACAGCATAATAATGTTTGAAGTGTAGTAAAATTGAAAAAAATAGCTACAAATAGAAAATACAAAGCGAATAAATTTACAACAACATGTTAGAAAAAGGATAAACAGAGTGTTCAAATAATAATAGAGCTTTCGAAGAAATTTTTCTGCGAGAATGGTCCCTTAGAAAGGTATTCGAAGTAATTTTTTAAACCATTATCAGCAATATTTTCCTATAAGAAAAGTATATGCGAAATAACGCTTCTACAAATAAGGTATCTTTGGCGAAAAAATGTAGAAAGAATATGAGAAACCTCCTTCCACATTTTAACGCCAAATGTCTATTCATCAGAATAAAATCGAAGTCACTTTTCAACATATACTTTGTCTTCAAAAACACTTTCAGGAATAATCCTTGTTATGTTGTAAATTTATTTTTATGGAAAAAACTGTCATCGAAGGCAATATTCTCACTTCTCTCAAAGCAGAAGACGTGTCTGTTCAATACACTTATATAGCATTACTTCCGGAGATAAAATGCTTATCGAAAAATATTTTCAAAATCAACGCTCACATAAGTGCCTGCGAAGAAAAAAATCCTTTTCTTATAGTAAAGTACTTTAGAAAGGTATTGCTGCATGCAGCAGCAATTGCGATATTATAGCAGAAAAGTGCTCTTGAAGGCTCCATTCCTTTATAATCACATATTCGAAGGCTATTTCAAAAAAATGTTATATTTATTGCGATGATACTTTTCTATATTTGAATTTGGTGTTCAAAAATACTTTTTTATGTTTGAATAATGTGTTCAAAGATAAATCCCTCCCTCAAGATATTTTTTTTATAAAAGGCGCCATTTCTGTGGAAAAATATTAGAAACACTTTTTGCCCTAAAATATTTTTGATGTTAAGAATCTTGCAAAAAAAAAAAACAGTTTCGAAGGCATTATCATACAAAAGAACATTTGGAAGCATTCTGCTTACAAAAATATGTCTTCGAAAACACTGCTATAACAAAAAGGGTCGTCAAAGAAACCGTTCTTATGAAATAGTTCCTTCTTTATAAAATAAAAGTAAATATAAATCATTCTTTAAACGTATAATAACAGTTCCTCTGAAGGCACAATTCTTGGTTTTCAGCCTTTAGATGTATTATGCTTTATAGAAAAGATTTTGGAGAATATTACTATAATGTAAAATTGTACTTTCAGACATCTCTACAAGAATGGCGTCTTTGAAGGCTCTTATCTATAATAAAATCGTCTTCGAATACACTTTTGTATAAAAACATTACGAAAAAAATTTTCCATGAAAACATTGGCACCGGAAACCTTAGCTGAGAGTTTTTTCTATAAAAGCAATTATACTCGTATGCAAGAGCCGTAACCCCAGAAAATGCTAGAAGAACTTTATAAATAACAAAAAAGTTTATTCGAAGAAACTATTTTTATTTCTTCACTTTTCTTACAGAATGGGATATCCAAGAACATTGTTCGGTACTAATAGTGCTGTTGAACATTCTACCCTTAGACAGTAATAAAATATTTTTACAAACGCTTTCCCACAAGGAAATAGCCTTCACAGGCATACATTTAGCCTCTTCTGATAGAAAGTTATCTTTGAAAACTGTATTAGAAAAGAAACCTTCAGAAATTTTCCCTATAACAATATTATCTTAAAATGCAAACTTAATTTAGTATACCTATATATTGTAGTATGCGATATTTGGGAACTAATTTCTAGAGCAAAGTGTGTTCAAAGCTAAATATTTTTTACTAAATAATCTGCAAATTGTATGAATGTATTTCCAAATCAGGTCTCAACGGATGTGAAGACTCTTCCATATCCACACATGCGATATGCCATGGAATTCGTTTTTTTACAGTTTTCTTATTAAATTATTTTCGATGATCTGTGGCAATTGTGTCAATGGTGGGTTTTTGCATATACCGACTTCAATCATTGTATATTTTGATACCAATTAGATATTCAAAACTTTTACAAAAATATAATTTAAATAAATGCCAAAGTGGAACTTTTCCATTAGAGCCGAAAATTCAAGCCATAGTAGAGTACGAGTATTTGTGGTCTTAATACCGTAATAGACAATCATGTGCAACTTTGGTTTCGCCGATTCCATTCCATTTTGATTTCAAAGATGCACACATGCTTTGGAAGGCCTATTGTCGAAAGACTCGATAGAATGACGGAAATCGTCGAGTCTAACCGTTATGTAAGAACTATTCCGATTAACTAAGAGCCAAGAATTGCACAGAATACCAAACACACACTAGGGTTTTACAAGAGTTAGCGCAACAAACCCCATGAACGAAATTTTTATCTGTGAATCGCTCATAATCACAGCAAAGTCGGCCTATTTCTGAAACAAATGGTGGCTGGCAATGAAATTGCACAATTTCATGCCAAAAAGGCCACCGCTGTCTTATCAACAACTGAAACCCATGATAGGAGTGATTGCCTAGAAGTGCCAAGCTTTGGCCAAAAGGAAAGGAATTGTGTTCCATCAGGACAATTCCAGGCCATACACATCGATAGTGACTCGCCAGGAAGTTCTTATTGTCCAAACCTGGTGATAACCACCTGTTCTTTCCAATGACGAATGTTGAAAAATTCGCCTCAAGAAAAGCTGCTGAAAATCGACAGCCCACCTGTTTGCCAATTGAGACGAGAATTTCAATAAGAAAGGCATAATGGTGAATATTTGACCCAAATCGGGTCATTCTAACTAAACTAAATAAGGTTTTCGATCTCATGGAAAGATAATGGATCTCTTTTTACTGCCCCTAAAAACATCTTTGAATGCTTCGTACTCGGGATGCCCCTAAATCGTTTCCTGTTCTGAAGCACCAAAATTATTGTTCTACACTTTAATCAATTAATTCTCTCTTTGTGTCTTGCAAAAAAATATACTTTACAAATTAGAAAGAAAAAATGTTTTCCACAAATTTCAAACATCAAATATGCAGTATTGGAGCCAACATATAAAAACTTTAAAGATCACCAAATCTGAGTTACTAAAAAATCCATTTTAAACCCACAGTTCGTCTTCAAACCTATTGGAGGGCCTTACGGAAAATGTTGTTACTATTATTCGGAAGAATGACATTTTAAAATAATACGAACAAATTTGATTACACTTTTAAATTGTTTAAGAAGGCCATCACATTTTATTCGTCGTTTATATTAATTTCTAGAATCTCTGGTCTGTTGACGTGATAACGAACTAAAAACAAAAATTACTGATGTCAAGTTCAGAAATGCCAATAGAATATAAAATTGACATACATTTCGTTATACAAATTAGCAAATAGGTGTGTGTGAGTGTTTCTTTTTTTATAAACGTATGTATGTATAAATCTTTCCAACAATATGTTAACAAATAAAATTAAGCCGGCTTAATCGAGGAAAATAAATTTATTTACATAATTCATTATGACATAAATTTTAGTTTGAAGTTTATGCAAATTTAAAGCAATGACTAAACATTACGACTGGTTTAAGATTTGAAATCACAGATATTTGATCAGGTCGAATATAGTGAGAAAGAAAACTAATACATAGATGGTGACCTGCTATTCAGTAGATTAAATTCTTTTCAGAACTGCTTTTAACGAATGTTACAGCCGATGACTGAAGCATTTGGATGACACCTGTCAATAGTGACGGGAACTGCTTGTAAGGGGCCTATTCCAAGATCATCGAAAGGAACGCTGGCATTCAGTACCACAAAAGTAGTCGGCTTAGACGCCAGAATTTATGCAGCCGCAAAGGAAAAAGGATGGATTTGCCATTCACGGGTCCGATATCTAATATAAATTGAGGCATTAACAAACGATGTTTAGTTCTGCGACTTGTTCTATATCTAATACCCAATATTTTTTATTCAAGCTCCAGGTCTCAGTTTTTATAAACAATTTTCTTTATTTCAAATATTTCTCAATTTCATGAACTGCAACCTCAAGCAAGCATAGTAATTTCACTGACATTCCACAGCAACATACGAGGTGTGTTCAAAAAATAAGGTAAATTTTCAAATTTCGCGGGCTACGTACATTATTCGACTTTAGATTATTACTTTTTTTATGTTGGTACACTCGTCTCGAAGATATGTTTATGATTTTATTCATATAGCACGTTTAGTTCGTTTGTGAGATGCATAAATAAGACAAGTGTTTTGCGTGTTCGGCGATTTTCTGCTATCGAAAACAATGGATCAAAGAAGTTGCATCAAATTTTGTGTAAGAATGGAACTAAGTTCTCAACAACACTTGAAATGTTGACAGTGGCATACGGTGAGAGTATTCTGAGTCAAAAAATGTTTACAAGTCGTACAAGCTTTTCACAGAAGGTCGAGAAGATGTGAATGACGACGCTCGCTCTGGATGCCCCAGCACATTAAAAACCGATCAAAATGTTGAGAAAGTGAAGAAAATTGTTATGGAGAATCGTCGAGTCTTAATTAGAGAAGTTGCTGAGAATGTCGGCATATCAGTTAGCTCATGCTATGCGATCTTTTCGGAAATTATGGGCATGAAGTGTGTGGCAGCGAAGTTGGTTTCAATATTGCTGAATTTTGACCAAAAACAACGTCGCATAAGCATCGCTCAGGAATTGTTGAATGACGTCAACGATGATCCAGATTTGCTTAGAAGGGTCATAACTGGTGACAAATCATAGCTACATGGTTAAGACATCGAAACCAAAGCCCAATGGTTCCAATGAAAGAGTCCAGTCCAAAACCAAAAAAGTACGCCAAGTTCGATACAATGTCAAGGTTTTGCTCACTCTTTTCTTCGATTACCATGGCGTAGTGCATGACGAGTTCTTACCACAAGGTCGTACGGTAAATAAGGAGTATTACCTTGAAGTTATGCGCCGTTTGCGTGAAGCAATACGAAAAAAACGCCCGGAATTGTGGAAAGAAATTCATGGCTTTTGGATCATGATAATGCACCTGCTCACTCATCTTTGCTTGTGACAGATTATTTGGCCAAAAACCTCATGCCTCAGTCGCCGTATTTACCAGATTTGACCCCTGTGACTTCTTCCTGTTCATAAGATTGAAGAGACCTTTGAAAGGACGGCGTTTTGCAACGGATGAGGACATATCAAAAAGTGCATATCAGAATTGTTTCGAGGATTGGAAAAAAACGCTGGGACAAGTGGCACTGAGGGGGACACCTAAAATAATATGACAATAATATACATTTTGTTAGCTGGCTGTGATTTCGGTAATGGCAAAAACTGATCTGTGATATATCAAAATATTGACCGACAAGGTCCATTTTCAATAAACTTCAATAAAATATAAATAAAGTATATGCACAAACTATAGTCAAAATTATAGTTTTCAAAAACAATTTTATTTATCTTGTATGATCAATTTGTACGAGGGCTATATTAAAACATGGAATGAAATTGCAACTTTTGATACAGTTCATCATGAGAACACTTAAAAAAAAACGTTTGTCATTTTTGTTGAAATTGGTTTCCATACAATTACGATCTGTACCACGCTTAGAATAATGCCTCGGTTGGCAAACGGATATCACTAAATTGAATGAAAAAGTAATCCTGAGACAAAGCAGAGTTCTTTTTTTGAAACCGAAAAATGGATAAACCTTATTTTTTTATCATTGGAAAAGTAAGACAAGCAAAGAAGTTTCCAGTATAAAAAAAAACTTACTCGAACAAAGACGATTTATAAGACTTTTCAGAATTTTCCAAAAATTAATTAATTGAATGAAAGCAATATAGGAAGGTGATCGATAGATACTGGATGGAAACATATCAATACATTGTGCTTCGTTCTGTCTGAATATTTAGCACCTGTTCACTTGTTATGTATTTGCGGGATAGGCTCTCAGAATTAAATTACATTGCCGCACGCCATCTAACACTTCTCATTCAAATAGACCGGTTTCCTAAAATTATGTTTTCTTCTGCAATTTCTAATTGGAAGACTCCTCAGTTAAGCTTGAGCAAAATCGGCTAAGTAGTCACGCTCCTTCTGGTATCTTGCACAATAATAACCGATATAAATCATATATTTGTAGCTTCATATTTTTCAATCAGCTATACTGAATTCAGATACATTTTTGCATACAATTTATCGATTTTTTTTTTGCTATAATTCCTAATTTGCAAACTGCAATCTTTGCAATTATTTTGCATTATATTGCTTCTAAAATGTACAAAAATGTACATACAAATTACATAACAATACTTACTTATTTCAAGGTTCATATCTGTTATTCAGTTGCACTAAATTCAACGTAATCTGTCGTGCATCAGACATTTAGCAAACTTAGTTCTGCGAACGGAAATTCTAGAATGTGTTTTAAAGAACAAACGATCCGCTACGTTCTTTCTGGCACATCTGACGCTTTTGAACCTATGCAAAATGATATTGGGTGATGTTATATGTAAATTTCTGAAACTTCTATACTGGTTTGATTTGTTTTTATAATTTTTCAATATAAAGTCACCATTAAATTGTATTTATTTTTATATATATTTTCAATTAATCAAAAAAGTTGTGGGAGTAGACCTCTTAAAGAGATTATCAAAATTTTTTCTGTAGCTAAGTTGACACAACTGTGCTCTTCACTGACGCGGACTTAAAGAGCGATCTGTCATTTAATTTGTTTACGGTGCTCGATTTTTCTTAGTACATCTCAAGTGCGTTCTGGTATTTTTAAAATGGATAAAAATGTCAAACAAAGAATTTGTCTCAAATTTTGTATTGCAAATGAAATTCCGAGTGCCGAATTGCTGAGAATATTATGCAATCAGGTTTATTAAAAGCGCATATAAGCGATGCAGTGCATTTGAAAGCGGTCGGGAGATGGTCGCTCCGCCAACGTCTTCAAGTGAAGCTAGTATTGATAGAGTGAATGAAATAATAACTGAGAATCGGCATTTAAGTTTGTCAGCCACTTAATTTTCTGTAGAATCAGGAATCAATTCGTGCGTTTTTGCGCGATTTTTTGGGTATGAAACGCTTTGCCGATCAACTATTTTTGAAAGACCAGAATCTTTTTGTAGCACTCCAAAGCTGAAATTAACCTGTTCTAGTATGTGAATTTCACCCTACATTCATTAACATTGACGGACATGCAAACCAGTCAATAAGCTTGCATCTCACAAAACTATCATTGAAAGCGAATACGAATTGCAAACAAGCAAATATCATCGAACAACCACAGTATTCATTTAGTTTGAGTTTTTTTTTCTTTTTTCAAAACTTTTTTTTCTTTTCCGAAAAATGTTTTTGAAAAATATTTTAATCATAAATGTATTATTTTGAAAGGAACCTACTTCGAAGGCAATACAAAGAATTTAAATGAATAATAAACATTTTGTGTTTTATTGTCCAATTCCCGGTAATTTTTTTGGCAGGATGTATTTTCTTCCAGTGGCTGGATATACAGAATCCACTATAACATCTGGTCTTTGCCAGTTTTTTTTTTTCGCTTATCTACCACAATTTGTATTAATGTAATTTTGTTTCCTTCTCATGTAACGAAAAGAAGTTATCTTTGTAACAGATATTAAAGCATAGAAATAAATTAAGCAAGAGGCTGAGTCACTGCACACATAATTTCAACATATTTTATATTGCTTTTGATACCTACTCAATACTTATTCTCAAGTTATCCATAATTAGTTACCACTTTTTCTTTTAATTTTCAATTAACCCTGCTGACCCTCTCTGTTGTTCTACAAGCGTAATTTCCCATGGCTCCCCATGAATTATTTACAGTTCCCATAATTTTCTCATAAAATTTTATGTCGAACTAGGCTTGTGTTCATAGCAACAAGCTCTTAAATGAAACTTGAATGTGTGGAATTTTCAACGAATCGAATTGAAGAGGAGGAAGGTATATGTTTCTCTCCTCCTTTGCCCCTTTACAATATTGATTTGGTTTCACTTTAATATATTGTAAATATTTCCATGTTCAAAATAAGGTAGATTTATTATCTTACTTTATATCTGTAACCAAAAAGATTTAAATATTTTATGGGTTTAAAAAGAAAAATTAAGTGGCTTTTTTGAATAATGCATTCTGTTTCAATTCTCTAGCCATTTTATGCTAATATCCTAATATCAATTGGAATAGAAACACTTAAAGGAAATCACTAATTTATCACATACACAAGCTGTACAAGGTGCACAAGCTGTATAGTCTAGTATTTGATAATAATTTGCATAAATTACGCATATTAATTGGAGTTTTAAGATTTTCGGTGGTGATTCTGGTAGCTTCAGGTATTCATGTTATTTTAACGAAATATCCATTTTTAGACTTTTGTTTTATAGATGGGGGTAGAAAAAACATCGTATAATTATGCTAATAAGTTTATTGATATATAAATAAAAACCGTAGCGGGTAGGAGTTTTTTGGTATCAGCTAATAAGTTTACCCTTTTTTTATTATAGAGTTGGCCACACGTTTATTTTAATTAGTCAGTCATACATAAACAGAATCAGTTTCGTAGTTCACTCCAAGTGAACTAATGCTTAAAGGCATGAAACAATTTATAATCATTACTTCTTCCAGTTCGTGAAATATCAATTTAGGAGACTCGACACTGTAGGATAAATAAATTATATGTTCAAATACTTCTTGATCACCCATTGGTAGATAAGATTTTAATCTATTAACAAATTGCCGGCAATTCGTTTCAAGTTTTATTGGGAATTAGACAATTATTAGCAACTAAGTTCTCGCTGTTTTTTTTTTTTTTTTTTTGTAAAAATGCAACTTTATTATGAAAACATGTTTACAAATGATTCATGGAAAATATTGCCCATCGCTAGCTACTAATTTTTCCCCATCTTTCTGGCAAAGCTCGAATTCCGTCTCGGTAAAACTTGTCATCTTTTGTGGCTATCTATGAATCTAGCCATTCTTTGATATCGTCATATGAGTGGTACTGCTGATCATCAAACGGAACAAGTGATAATCGGATGGCGCAATATCTAAAGAAAAATGCGGATGGTGTAAAACTTCGCATTTCAGCGTTTCCAGGTAGGTTTTAACGGGCTTGGTCACGTGAATTCGAGCGTTGTCACGCTGAAGAATCACTTTTTCGTGCCTCTCTGCCTATTGTGAGCGTTTCTCCCGGCTCAATCGCATTAATTGAAGACGATACTGATCCCTGGTAATGATTTTGCTTGGTTTCAGTACCTTGTAATAAGTAACACTGACCTGGTCCCACCAAACAAAGCATAACCTTCGCAGCGTGAATATGCGGTTTAGGCGACAAAGTAGAAGCATGACCCAGTAGCCCCATTACTTTAATTTCTTTGGATTGCTGCAATGAATCCATTTTTTTAACAATAAAATCAACGTCTTTAAAGCGACGGAGCCAATCTCGACACGTTGTTTTGCAAAAAGCAGCATCTCCGTAAACGCTTTGAAGCTGTCGACGACCTTCAGCCGCCGTTTTCTTCGATTGAAAGAAGAAAATCAATACTTACCGCCTAAGACGATCATTTGGCCCAAAATCATGCATATTCACACAACCAAAAGGGTATGACGTCAAAAGAAAATCACTATTGTATCGAGGCGATATGATAAACAATATGCCTGAGCTTTGCTCATGATGTTTAGGTTATGGCAGAATCGACTAGTACTTACAGCTGGTGCCATCTATTGGCATTTTCTGTAGTAATATGCAAATTTTCTAATTAGAATTTGTGAATTAAAATGAAAATTCTTCTTCAGAGTTTGAAAGTTTAATTTAAAACTAGACTATGTATAGGTATAAAACCGAAGGCCACTACTTTTTGTTATCAAATTCATTTCTATATAAATATTCCAAAATCATCATTTTTATATGGAATTTGTGGAAAATGGAGAGATGTTACAACTTGGTCTAAATATAAAGTGTACAAATTAGTTCCCAACACTAAACTTGTCACAACTGGCACATTTTGCTAAATGTTTTTTTTTTTTTGGTTTTGATATTTTGCAAAATGTATCAAATAAAAAATCGTCAGATCTCACAAAATTGACTTTCAGGAGACGTGAAAGTGTTATATCATGGCATGATGGTATGGTTTGATATGGTAACGAGTCAAATATATAACTTCAAGCAAAAACTGCATAGTTAGATGAAGTGAAAACGTGCCCCGTAAATCACATTTTGGAGGCGATTATTACAATTGGTTTGAGAACCGGTCTTAAGTAAAACGAAAGAGCATGCGCTTGTGAGAGCCGGTAAGAAAAGTGATTTTTTGAACAAAGTTCAAAAGCTGAGGTGACAATCTGAAGTTCTTTAAACCAACCTTTGAGACTGGTTTCAAAAGTTAGTTGGTTGACGAAGTGAATAACTTCGATTAAGTTGCTAGGAATATAGATGAGTTTATAGTAAATGTGTTAAATGGATTGATATTTTTTATTTCTTTAAACAAAATAAAGAAATTTAAGTAACTTTACAATTGATACCTTTTATGTGACATATGGATTATCCATTTAGTAGTTTCAAAATCGTCGGTCTGGCACGGCTGCCAGCTGTTGAATACCTGTCATCTAAAGTACAATTTATTTAGTAAAACGTTTGCCATTTACAAATATGGATTGTTTAGCAACCGAAGAACACGTAAAAATAGTTAAAACTCACTACAAAAGTGGTGATTCAAACGCTGACTTTCAATCGAACAAAATTTTCTTTAGCGATGAATCTCATTTTTCACTCGGTGGCTAAGTCAACAAGCAGAATTGCCGCCCATGGGGTTCGGATAACCCAGAAGTGATTGTGGAAAAGCCATTGTATCTAAGAGTTGTCAGATTTCTATATATCTCTTTTTACATACATTAAATTTCCATATCCTAGTAGGTAAAAAACAATATTGAAGATATGTCAAACAAACATAATATGTTTCGAAGTGTTGTGTATTTGTAGAACAGCATCTTCTAATCTTCCACAAAAAAAAATTGTAATAAACATATGAACAGGGTGTTCGTCGGGAAGGTATACTACTTTGCTTGTTTATAATTTTTGAATGAATGAAAAGAATGGATCTTATATTGATAAATGTTTTATTTAATATCGGCAATTATGTATTGAATACAATCTATATATATATATATATAAATGGTGTGAAAAATGTATAGTAATTCATCAATTAAGAACGTCTGGGCCGATTTGGCTCAAATTTTTTCTCAATTATTCGTAATTGCCTGGAGAAGGTTTTTACGAAAGAAAATTTTGGGAAAACCCTCCGGAAAAGTCGGAAAATTGAAAAAATCGAAAATTGATTTTTTGTATGGAATTTTGTGTGCAATTGTTCCGGAATGTCTTTTCGAATGGCAAAATAGAAAACTGTTAGTGGAAAAAGCGGAAAAGCGTGAAAAATTTCAATTTGTTTCGACGAAATTTTGCATTTTATCACATAATTTGATGATTTTGCGCGATATAAAAGTGGAAAATTCGTTGTGAAGCTCGGAAAATTTCGGAAAATTACGAAATTTATTGCGATAAAATATGTTTTGCGTGAATTTTGGGTGGAGAAGTTAACGAGACAAATAACAGATGGCGCTGTGCTACGTTCAATGCTGAAACTGAGCGTAATTTGACAGCTGCACTTTTCGCATTGTGATTTTCTATTAAACAAATGTGCTATTTTTCTTGCTGCATTCGGATACTCATATATCGCGTACTACATCCATTAACGGTACGAGCAGTACGATCAATTGAAATTCAGTGCAATATTTATCAATTCGATCATTTTTTCCGAAAATAAGTTTGCGTGTAAAAAGTGAGGTTACCTTATTGGATTGCGGGCATTTATTGCGATACATTCATTTCGTAAGTTTGTTTTTTTTTTTTTTTTTGAAAAGAATTTTCTTTTTAATAGGATTAGCCAAAAACGACTTTATTCCATTTCAGGGAGAGTTATTTGCTTGATTAATGTCACCTATTACATGATCAAACCTTGGACGTTGTACACGTCGTGCAATAATCAGTCAGAAAGTCCGTAATAATCAAATGCAGGAGGAACGCGCAGAATAAAATGGATGAACACGTGCCGACATTGCACAAGTTCGCGCTGCACAATCACGGTTGTCCATCAAGAAACTGATGAACAATGTGATTCAAGCGACGATAATCAAGGGCAAATTCAAAGGAGAGGAAGTCCTTATCCCACGAATTCCGATAATTCCAACGGATCTTCCATTCCAATTCAAGCGGATTCAGTTCCCCATTCGATTGGCTTTTGCGATGACAATCAATAAATCGCAAGGCCAATCGTTGGAAGTCTGTGGGATTAATCTCGAATTTCCCTGTTTTTCGCACGTTGCCTGTTCGCGTGTTAGGAAACCGTCTTCGTTGTTTGTTTTTGCGCCGGAAAACAAATCAAAAAACATTGTTCGTTATATCGCTCTCTACTGATTTCGATTCCACCCAAATAAATCGCATTGAAATTTGAACTATCTGTGTTTTATTATTACTAGGGAGTTTATCTGAAGGAGTTTTGAGCACATTTTTCTTTACATTCTCACACATTTCACGCGGTATTTCATTAATTTCATCACGAATATTTTGTCCGTGTTGCTCAATCGTTTCTGATTTGTTTGCGTAAACCTTGCTTTTCAGATATCCCCACAAAAAGAAGTCCGGAGCATTCAAATCAGGTCTCGCAGTAATTCCATTGTAATCCTGGCTGTATGCAATGTGGCACCGTCTTGTTGATACCACATGTTAATCAAGCCCAAAACATGCAGTTGTGGCGTTAAAAAGTTTTCAAACAGTGACCGTTACGAAGTCGGTCCAGTAATTCCTCTTGACCAGACTGTCATTTTTAATTGATGCAAAGGTAACTGATGAATAATTTGAGGGTTTTCCATTGCCCATTGCAAATGAAAATGTACCTCGTCACTCATTATGATTTTTTCGGGGTTGTCATGGGCGAGCTGTAACATTGTATTGGCATATGTGCGGCGTCGTAAATGGTCCTGTGTAAGAAGCTCTTGTGTCAACTGAATCTTAAATGGAAACAAATGCAAGTTGTGGCCAAAGTTGTTCTTTGAAGACCAAGCTCCTGAGCACGACGTCGAATTGTAGTTGATGGATTACTTTGAACACTTTCTTGAGCAGCAGTAATGTTTTCAGTCGATCTTGCGGTACGTTGTGGTCTCTATCAGCTTCAGACCCTCTTTCTTCGAAATCACTCACTACACGATGAATAGTGCGTCTTGTTGACACGTTGTTTCTGCCAAAAATTTCACGTAACTTTCTCATCGTCACAGTAATCGATGATTGATTTTGATAAAATGTTTTAACGATTAAAACACGTTGGTTTATCGAATATGTTTCAATAATAAATTTGCCACGTCTTTACTTCACGACTGCCAAATATGAACTGTCAAGACTAATGTTTACCAAAATGGCGGCAAAACAAAGTAGTATACCTTCCCAACGGATACCCTGTATAAAGAAAGGCATGTCAATTTAACAGAGATATCAAATTCCGTAATTTTTACGGAAATGGACTATCGAAGCTTTATAGGCTATCCTAGTATTTCTTGTACTGTGAATATCTGGTTATTCTGAACTTGCTGGGTACAACATCACATTAATAAGGTCCATTCAGGCCACCATAGATAGTTGACATAGTTTTTTCATCTGTACAGCCTTTTAGAACTGGTAACTTCTTTCCACATTTGCAGCATTTTCTAGGCGTCCCAGACGAGATTTTTATCATCTTACCGCAACCCACAACCATTAATTCTGTTTAAAAGGAGCGTCTGCCTCTATTTTCCTTCCCATCTAGTACTCCATCACAGTATGCAATACAATTGGCAGCAACATTTCCAAATATGCAGCATCTTTTTGTGACACTGTGATGTTTTTTATCGTACCAGGAGCTGTCTGAAAGCAATATTGAATACCAAAAGTATGGATTTTGCCATATTTGCGCAAAATCGAATGCTCGAATGCGCAATATGTTGTTACTGTTTGAGAGGAAAATAAGAATTATCAGCACCTTGTCGCTATACATAAGAGAGTTTGTTAGGATTCGCTATATCAGAGGCACGAAGTGCTTCGCATTTCAGCTTTATTTTCGCTTGACGAGTCCGTACTAGTATTCATAACAATTTTTTTTAAGTTTAGTGGTTTATTAAGTACCAATCAGATCGTACTGTTGGGACTGCCAACAACGAATAAACACAAATTCCTTAGCATCTCATGAATGAGACACGGCATTCTATTTTTGGACTCACTAAACGGGACCTACAGTTTAACGACGACTCCGAATGTCACAGTTTGGGATGCCTTTACAAGACTTGTCGAGAGTTCGCAAGGCCCAAAAAATTACATACCATAATAAGTTTAACTTTATTAGCAGACGTTACCTACATCCTTAAGAATCATGCTATTTAGGTTACTCAACTGGAGGTCTTCTCGTTTTAGCTACAATCAAATGGTTGTGCAGATTCTTGGGAAATTCTGTAAAAGTTCTGGTTATTCCTAGATGAATGATTGTCTGAGGTCTGCAAATATTCACTTCAGAGATTCAAAATTCAATGATCATTCAAATGAGAGGAAAAGGAATATAATTTGCTCACATATTAGTATCTATCATGTTTGATGTTTAAGAAATCAGTAAGATTGTTATTTTTATCATATTTTCAAACTTAGCTTTTTTTTTCTTTTGTTATAGGAAAAAGTTAGTTACAAAATATTCAATAACTTGCGCTTCAGAAAAACCTCAACTATATTTCATTCATCAAAATTTAAAAAGTTTGTTTTGTAATTTGTACCACTATATATCACCAATACTGAATATTTATTTTTCATCCGTAATCGTATTACATATTTAATATTTTTCACAAACTTAGAAAAACAAGCCTAGAAATATTGACAGGTTGTCTGATTAGGTCAAACAATGTCGCAGGAGGCGAAACTGACTTAATAGGACCAAATTTGTCTAAATAAGGACAAACCACAACCATGGAAACCCGATTTTTTATTTTACACACTTGTGGATGTATTGTTTGAAAAACTAGCTAGCTAGAACAACAGATTACATGTAAGAAAAGGATGTTTTTGTCATGCCCAATCATCTTACGAGTAGCGAGCACATAGCCCACATAACACAACACCGGTCTACAAATTTGGAAAAAAAATTGACTGCAGAAACGAAGCATGTTTTTTAACTAATCTGGCATAAAAATCTTGCAATACTGTAAAACAATGACACTACAATATCACAATTATTAATTTGACAGAAACCCACATTCATTTTAAATCTTCATAATAGTAGCATTTAAGCTTGTCAGGGAGATCGTGTGTTACTGATTCCAGCTCTTTATATATATATATACAGGGTGGCGCAATAGAACGTGCATATTTAAAGAATAGATTAGAAAATAAATACAAAAGGTATGGTTAAAATAAATCTAAGGCATTGTAGAGTAATAAATGGATTTTATTTTTTAAAAATAACATAATCTAAATGATGACCCTCTCTACGACGGCACTCCTCTAACCGCAAACGAAAATTATTGAAAACTTTCTTCAGTAATACTGGTGTAATGGCTGCCAATTCACCACGGATATTCTCCTTGAGCTGAACGATGTTTCTTGGATTATTACTGTATGTAGACTTTGTGTTTGAGGTATCACCACAAAAAAAAGTTAAGAGGCGTCAAATCTGGACTACGTGGGGACCATGGGATATCACCTCTTTTCAAAATCAGGGAACCTCTGCTTCACCACCGCCATGGAGCCATTTGATGTGTGACGGGTAGCTCCATCTTGTTGGAACCAAGTTCTGGAATTCACTATTCTTGAACTTTCAATTTTTGGAGCCAAAAATCCGTCCAACATCTTAACATAGCGTTCCGTCAATTATTCCTCTGCCAGAGATTACTGCCCATACTGTCACTTTAGGACTATGCAATGGTTTCTGGTGTTAGATTTTGGGATTTTCACTGTTCCAGTAACGACAATTTTGACGGTTTACGAACCCATTCATAAGGAAATGAGCCTCGTCAGAGAAAAGGATATTGTCAAAATTGGAAAATCGATTAAGCATTTCATTAGCAAATGTGAGCCTTGCTTTGAAGTCAGACTCTTTCAATTCTTGTGTTAATTGCAGCTTATATGGATGCAGTTTAAGATCTAATGTTAAAATTCGTTGCAAACTTCGTCGCGATAATTGTAAGACAGACGATCTCTTGCGAGTCGACATTTGTGGATTTCCTCGTACTGACTCCATAACTCTCTCAACATTGTTTTCGATCCTAGATGCTCTTGGGCGACCATTTGCTTGTGGTTTAAATGTTGAGCCGGTCTCTTCGAAACGCTTTACCCATATTTTAATTAAATTAGCACTCGAAGCTTTACTAATTCGCCGTAGTCCATATTCAGCACAATATAGTCGCCTAGTAGCAATATATGAACGAGAGTTCTCGTAAAATGCGCGCACGCAAAATGCGCGACGCCTCCCGTCGAAGTGATTCATAGCGACTAAAACTCCATGAGCCCGCCAACCCAACGATATAGGCGTCCCCCCGCCCGCGGCTTTTCTACCCCGCAAAAAAAGATGATGCAATATGCACGTTCTATTGCGCCACCCTGTATGTAGATATGCAATATCAGAATCAGTAAAATATGCATATTTACAGTATTTTGGTTTTACTGCCAGAAACTTCAGCAAGCCGTGGACACCGACAATGTTTTGCCACAGTTGCAGAACTGTTTTATGCAAGTGGTCAAATGGAAAGAAGATTTATTTCGATTTTTCAATTCCAGCACTTTCGAGAGAGTCAAGTAACCACCTAATCGATTGTTATTTCCGTTTAACAAAAGCTGCTGGATTCAATATGAAAAATCGAAACAATAGTACTTACGCGAAAGTCCCATCGGTTTCCAAACCAGTTCAACGTCCTCCAAATGATCCATTACCAGTCATTCCTAGTACTACGAGCAGTGAGTTCGAAACACCTTTCATCAGCAGTGGTAGTTTGTATCAGGCTGACAATGAACGTGATTTAGTGACTCAAGTTGAGCTGAATTCGGGATTTATGTTTATTGAAGCAAGACGCAGAATTACTAGCTTCATGCATGCAACAGTGGAAACATCTTGCAGTTGGGCTGCGTATTTTGAAGAGAAATACTATATTCTATACCGTACCGATGGTTTATTTAAAAAAATGAGCCAGCTATATGGCGAAACTAAATGGAGAGTACTTATTGACAGCTCTAAGTACAGTTTAAAGGCTCTTCTTTTCCATAATGGGAATGAAAAACCATCCATACCAAGTGCTAATGCCGTTAATACAAAGGAAAATTACGAATCAATGACGGAAATTTTGACATTACTCAAATACAACGAAAATAAATGGACGATCTGTGGTGACCTTAATGTGATTTAAATTTCTAGGTATATATAGTATAGACTATCGTAAATAACTGTAAATTAATCTGTTTCAGGTCAGTGCTTTGTTTTGACTGGAATGCAAGGAGGTTTCACAAAATATTGTTGTCTCCTTTGTCTATGGGATGATCGCGCTACATCTCATCGTTACGTCAGAACAGAGTGGCCGAAAAGAACTGAGTATTCACCAGGAAAACAAAACATATCAAATAAACTATTAATTGATCTAAATGATGTTCTCCTTACGCCGCTGCATATAAAATTGGGCCTTTTTAAGAACTTTATCAAGGCTTTGGACAAATAAGATGCAGCATTTAAATATTTGTTAGCGGATTTGCCTAAAATGTCATATGTTAAAACCGAAGAAGGCATATCTGTTGGCCCTCAGATCAGGAAGCTATTGAATGATGACAATTTTTCACAATGTTTATTTTAAAAAGAATATTCAACCTGAAAATCTTTCAAGAGTATCTTGAGCAGTTTTCTTGGAAACAATAAGAGAGACAAATTGTTGCCGAATTATTGACAAATTATCAGGAATTAGGTGCACGAATATCACTCAAAACGCATTTTCTTCATTCGCATTTAAATTTTTTTTCACCAAACCTAGGTGCGGTGAGCGCCAAACAAGGGGAGCTTGCTCACCAAGATTTAGTGAAGATTGAAAGAAATTATCAATGATTTGGGGACAAAAACATGCTGGGAGACTATTGCTGGACCCTAATACGTGAAACCGAACCAACAAAATACAAACGACGTTCAAATAACGCCATTCATTTTTGAAAATTCATTGATTTTTAAATAACTAATGACTTTTTATGTAAAAAAAACATAAATATTTTTTCTTTTGTATCTCGAAAACCTAACGTGATAAAGAAAACCCAATTACAGATCCGAATTCAGCCCACCAAATTACCCTAGGAAAGATATTTGGTTGCTCCAGGGTAAAACCTTATTGGCTAGTGTATTTCAAAATCTACCAAAAAATATATGAAAAATATAATGTAAATGTTACAAATCAGGCACGGACGGTAACTAACCGCAGCTAATTTTAATTTTCTTTATGTAATATATTTACCTAATCAGAGCTAATACACTGAAACATGTAAAAATTGCATCGACATCCAAAAGCATTTAGGGTATACCTTAAATTATTCACATAGTCTAATGAAATTATAAAACATTCTCAGAAATTTATTGTTTTCCATAGTTTAAATCAATAAAATATGTCTCTTTAATACAAAAATAGTAATATACAGCCTAACAAATGCCAAACAACTGTCAACGAACCAATAACAAATCATTGGTCATCATCAGAAAAAAAACAAGTTATTCAATATTCCTATCATTTATTTCTACTCCCATTAATTCAACGTGCCTTAAATTGTCATAGATATTACTGAAAATAAACCCGCCCTATGTTTTCATAGAAGTGACTCATACAGAACTCTCTTTACCGTTCTCTTTATATATCTCCTTTCACCATCCATTTTACAAAGTTCGTGTTACAAGTCTTTTGTTTTGTATTTGCTGAACGTTTTTCTTCGTTTACTGAACCACCACCATACAGATGTTTAATTAAAATTAATTGTATCTCTAAATGAATTTCTTACACTTGACTCCTGTTTAAGTAATGAAATGCCATAAATCAACGCTTTTCACAGAGGCGTTCAGGGTGTTCAGTTGCAACAAAGTTGCATTTCTCAGCGAGTTTGAACAATTGATTTCTGACATAATTCACAGGGTAGTATGGTAGGTATTCACATGGCTTTTTGCTTTAATTTCTTATATCCTATCCGTACTATTGTACAGAGTATATTAAGTTAGTGCTAATGATTGTAATAGCCTGAAATATTATATTATATTATATTAGAACCTTCCGCGTAAAATATCGATGCAGTACCATTCTGGAATTTAGCTACTCAAATCAATTATATTTGTCCTTTGGTGGAATATGAACTAACATTGTTCAAAATGGGCCATATCGTCTCATGACTTCGTACAGCTCTTCTTCTTTCGCTCTTGCTTCTTTCGCTTTTAGTTGGAATGAATATAATTTAGTAGTTTCAGAGACGAATCGTATTGGACCATATCAATACATGTTTTGATATAAAATCCATACAAATCGAATGTCTAAGCTTCAATTTATTACTGCTCAAAATCACATGTTTTATTAGACTTTAATTATATTTAGTGTCCATAATCTAGTATTGCCAGAGATGAGAAGTAGACCCTTTCGGTATTCATTTTCAGTATGTGGTACTTATATGCCAATTGGTTCTTCAAGCCAATTTTTAACAAAACTTGGATACCTATTAATACTTACTTGCTTTGTGGTACTTACTTAGATGTTCACTAGAATAGATACGTTTAACGTGGAATTATTTCCAGAAGTTTCCGTCTTCTGAGTTTCTTCTTTAATTCCTTACAATAAGTTTTGGCAGTATTTCAAGCACCTATTCCTCCCAAGGGAGTTTTCGTTGTCTTCTCCAGTGTCACACATCGAGTTCATCTAGTAGCAGTTTAATCCATTTTTACAATATAATCGAGTCAAACTACTCGCTGTTAATTTAATTTCTTTGTTCATGTAGGTGTTTTTATAAAGCCCATGATTCACTCAACGATTGTACTGTTCGAAACTGATGATGGGTCAAGATGTTTGTTGGGAGAATTTTTCTTCCAAAGACTTCTACAACTGATTCATCTGTTTGCGCCAGAACCCAGAATTCTGCGCCATACAGGAAGGCAGATAAGAAATAAGGCTTTGTAATCAAACTGCTTGCTAAGTAATCTCTTCTCCTAAATTCCAGATAAACATCATTGTGTAATTTTATTGACGGTTACAAAAAATAATAATTCATTCACCATTTCAATATTATACTTATCATCGAACGCTTATACCCAGGCTAATTTTTGCTGACTCCTACTCAGTGCTTGAGAAGGCTACAGTAACATGTCGCAGTTTGCGGTCAATGATGTCTACATCAATACTACAAGCTAATGTGCAGATGGATAAAGAGGGAACCTGATATGGCAATTTAAAAAATAAAATATTTAAACCATTTTCCCAATTTGCTGTATAGTTTTTCTCTTTCAAGAAATGAAACTTATTTATAGTTCTGATTCAGTTTGAAAAGCGAAACTAAGTAAAACTCAAATCCAAATATCATCGATATTTTGTTTTGATGGAAAACATGGATCAATGTAAGTTTCCAACTACGTTTCAAATTGAAAACGAATTGGCGTATGAAGTGTATACTCGTATATGTTTCGAATGTAAATCAGAACAGTAATTTGATGTGCTTTTACATATATTTTTAAAAAAAAAAGTTCGAAACTTATTAAAAGTTAATTAATGTTTCTCAAGTTTGAAACTAAAAATCCAAATTTAAAATGAAGTGCCAATTGAAACAATCTGATTTATAATTACAAATTTTCCCAAATATACTAATTATTCAACTAATATAAAAAACATAAATCGACCTTTGTTAGTGCACCAAAAAAATTAATTTGTTTAAGTAAATTCGGATGCACTAAATATCTCCAAAGTGTTGTTTGGGTCACCAACCCATATTTTTGTTCGAGCGTTGTTACAATTATTCTATGACTGCACTTAAATCATAATCTTCTCTCCTCTTCTCTACGTCCACTGAACTTACACTCATGAAAAATGTTCGCATACTCAAATATTTCTCATGGCAAAAATGTTTTAATGTATTCTGTTTTCTTCACCTACCAGCCCTAAGAAAGACTAATTCTCAAAGGCTCAATGACATTGTGGTAAAAAATTGTTGTTCCTTAGAGCTTCACTTCAAAGTAGAAACAAATCCCGAATACAGTGATCATTTACATGCCACGAACATAGTTCAATGTTGTTCTGCAGTCTAATCACTTATGTTGTTACTTGTGGCAACATTGTTGTATACTGTTGGCGGCTCAGGTGTTCTACTGGCATCATCATCAACATCAATTGTAGTTTGTTGTCTCAATTTTTTTCTTTGTTTTGGTAACATTTGCAACACGACGATGTACATGACTTTGTTGGATTCTATTTAATGTTTGTGCAGTTAAATGCTGACAATTACTAGAAGTACGTCTTCAGAACGTCAAAAAGACAAATAAAATTACACATATATTGGTTAGATTCTTTACAAAAACTTTCAGAATATATATATATATATTTTTTTTTTTGATTTAGAATTTTTTTTAAAACATTTTATTCCATTTTTAACTACAGAGAAATTTGAAATGCATGATATCATTAGAAACACGTATTTCACCAAGTACGTGTCTTAAGACTTCGGTGTGCTGAAATTGTAAAAGATTTTGTTATTTTGCAAAAGCATACTTCTAGTGCCCTTCAGGGGCTGTGTACAATTTTTGGATAAAGGAAACGTTATTCATGATGTACTTGTTAAAAAATCTTAGAAAAGTTGTGAAGACACTGCTATGTGGTGATCTTTATTTAAAATAATTTTTGAAACAAATGTGCTACATTCACTAAGATTTCATATTTGACTTATCATTTCGTGTTCTACTTTAATTTTACTATACTTTTTTCTGAAGAATCGGATCCCTTAAAGTCATGATTTTTTTTCTTTTTTGTTTCCTAAATTAGAAGAATTCTCACAGTATTTAACATTCCCTTGAACACGGAAATTTCCAAACAGGCATACAAATTGGTTGAGATACAAGATGTACATAAGCTCTCATCTGTGTCAAAACTTTTCTCTCAAAACACCAGATGAAATTCAGTCTGCCATCAACGTACTCACTACCACAATGACAACTGCCGCAAACTTGGCAACTCCGCACAAGGTCCATGCTAAAACAAAAAATGACTCCTCATGTCATATTGAATCTCTAATCAAAGAGAAAAGGAAAGCGAGAAGTCGATGGCAAAAGCACAGATCTCCCTACCTCAAAGCTCGCCTCGACCAGTGCAAGTCAAAACTGAGGTCAACTCTGGATGAAAAAAAA
>JAHXMU010000099.1:4262303-4411170 GCA_019455685.1 Philornis downsi | reverse complement strand
TTGTAAATTTCGTAAGAAAGATCCAATAAAGAAAATGAATGAAAAAAGGAAAAAATTAGAAGGTTCTCCATAACCTTCTATAAAACGCTTGACCAACTTTTAACTAACTTTTATATATCATTTGATACGGCAAAAATGAACACACAGAACGAAGCATTTAAGATACAAGCATTTTAGATCAAATGCGTTTTTAAAACGATTGAACCAACCGGTTAGTTGGTTGGCTTATGGAACTTTTTTTTTTTTTTTGGTGCAGCCAAAAATTTTGTGATAGCAGCCGGAGATTATAAATGAACTGTAAGGGGCAGCCGCATATGATACTATTCATACGAATTGACTGATCCTATCCGTAATACTTAGCGATCCACATTTTTCTTCACTGTATCATATCACAATTTCCCGGAAATGTAAAAAAAATTGACCGATTAACACCACCCTTTCTGCCACCTCCCATACATATGACCAATATTGCGTACATATCCTTAAGTTCATATCTTTTATGTAGTTGCACTAAATTTGGTACACACTCAGCGTTTGGTGCAGTAGGATCTTAGAACAAAATCCGATCTTATTACCACATCCATTCTAATACATCCTATACAAATTGATCAATTTTTCGAAATTTAACTAATTCTCTGTAATTTCTAATTCTAATTTTATTTATCTCATTGTTTTGAAACTCTCTAGAACATCGGGTAAAAATCGATCATGTAACCAAACCCCTTTTAGTGGGGGGCGGGCCCCCCCCCATACAAATGACCGACTTAACCCATACATTTTTACCTCCATATATTCCTATTGGTTGTATAAAATTCAACCAGATTTACCAGATATCAAGCTTTGGGTATTTTAAGTTCTGAGAATGGAAATTGGCGACATACAAATTCTGCAATTTACCGAAATTTGATTTTTCACTGTAATCCATAATTCGTTGTTTAAAGTCACTTAAATTCTCGGAATGACCACTCACCCTCTGGTATGTTCCGCATAAATTACATTATTTAACTTACATATTACTAGATTTGTATTTTCCATTCAAGTGCAATTCATTACAATTTAGGCCACATCAGGCATTAAGTACTGCGAAAGAAAACAGATTCTACTGTCACGTCCCTTAGGGCAACATAGATGCAGATTAGCCGATTAAGTACTACTCGGTGGATTTCAAAAAGTTCTAATTTCGTTTTTTTTTTTGTGGGCTTTATTCCGAGTATTTTTTTTGCAACCGCATTAAAGGACATTGAGTGAAGGTATGAATAAGTCAGTTAGCCTTACTGGCCAGTCATTGTAAAAATTGAAGGAATATATCCGTTTATACACCTTATTAAGCAAGATTTGTAAATATCGCTTTTGTAGCTTCCCAATAAAAACGTTGAACTTGCACCCCCAAACTTCTCCCCAACTTATAAAAGAATATTGGTGTAAATGTTAATAATTACTAGGTAAATTTCGTATAGAACTTTATTCAAATATTCATTTATGGTTTTCTTTGGAAATATGATACCAATATATGTCGAACCGTAAGAAACAAAACAACCAATGTGTTGCCAAAGCATTAGCAGGTATCGATTGATCTCAAAATCGATCAATGTCTGTCTCATTTTGTTTAGTGACACATAAAACAGACCGAGGGTTAGATGTAAACTTCTCAAATGTTCACAAATAAGGTCAAACTCTTTTTTATAAATTTACTTTGAAATTGAATATTTCTGTATGTATTCTACATTTATAAAGAAGTGTCAATGGAATAATACTCGCCCGAGTATGTTACGAAAGAAACGACTTGAGACACAAACACGACGCATCCGTACTGACTACAAGTCATTGACACTGAACGAATCTCACTTAGTTGCATACTTAGATGGCGGTATTTGCCGTCTACGGTGATGGGGCCATATACAGGGTGGCGCAATAGAACGTGCATATTGCATCATCTTTTTTTGCGGGGTAGAAAAACCGCGGGCGAGGCGACGCCTACATCGTTGGGTTGGCGGGGTCATGGAGTTTTAGTCGCTATGAATCACTTCGACGGGAAGCGTCGCGCATTTTGCGTGCGCGCATTTTACGAGAACTCTCGTTCATATATTGCTACTAGGCGACTATATTGTGCTGAATATGGACTACGGCGAATTAGTGAAGCTCCGAGTGCTAATTTAATTAAAATATGGGTAAAGCGTTTTGAAAAGACCGGTTCAACATTTAAACCACAAGCAAATGGTCGCCCAAGAACATCTGGGACCAAAGACAATGTTAAGAGAGTTATGGAGTCAGTACGAGGAAATCCACAAATGTCGACTCGCAAAAGATCGTCTGTCTTACAATTATCGCGACGAAGTTTTGCAACGAATTTTAACATTAGATCTTAACCTGCATCCATATAAGCTGCAATTAACACAAGAATTGAAAGAGTCTGACTTCAAAGCAAGGCTCGCATTTGCTAATGAAATGCTTAATCGATTTTCCAATTTTGACAATATCCTTTTCTCTGACGAGGCTCATTTCCTTATGAATGGGTTCGTAAACCGTCAAAATTGTCGTTACTGGAACAGTGAAAATCCCAAAATCAAACACCAAAAACCATTGCATAGTCCTAAAGTGGCAGTATGGGCAGTAATCTCTGGCAGAGGAATAATTGGTCCTTTTTTCTTCGAAAATGCGCGGGGCCAAAACGTCACGGTTAATACGGAACGCTATGTTGAGATGTTGGACGGATTTTTGGCTCCAGAAATTGAAAGTTCAAGAATAATGAATTCCAGAACTTGGTTCCAACAAGATGGAGCTACCTGTCACACATCAAATGGTTCCATGGCGGTGGTGAAGCAGATGTTCCCTGGCAGACTGATTTCGAAAAGAGGTGATATCCCATGGCCCCCACGTAGTCCAGACTTCCGTGGTGAAATGGCAGCCATTACACCAGTATTACTGAAGAAAGTTTTCAATAATTTTCGTTTGCGGTTAGAGGGTCACCATTTAGATGATGTTATTTAAAAAAAAAAACTCCATTTATTACTCTACAATGCCTTAGATTTATTTTAACCATACCTTTTGTATTTATTTTGTAATCTATTTTTTAAATATGCACGTTCTACTGCGCCACCCTGTGTTTTACATAGTAGTTTTGTTTTTCTTCTTTCTTTTATCGCTTGTGCTATTATACTCGTACAGGATAATGTACCGTACAACAAGTTAGTAGAATTAGTCTTTCTCAAAGCTAGATTTGATATCATTGACGGAGATCTTTGTTTCTAAACCCTCTGATTAGTCCGTAATAAAATCTGTTGGCAAGCCGGAAACTATTTCTAATTTCAGGGCTGTCATTATTAATTTTATTTTATTTAGCAAAGTTGATAAAATGTTGCCCATTATAAAGTTTCAATCGGCAACGCGTTCTATTCGAATAGGGATTTTATTCATCTAAGCAAATAATTTGTGTTAATTATAACCTTTTTTCTCTGTGTATTCCAGGATTCCTTTGACTGCGATTGTCGATTTTCTAGATCACGTAATATATTTGTCACAACCTACGATAGCTAGATAAACATGCATGGATAGGCTTACAAAGGGTTTACGAAGATTTGAATTTTTAAAAAAATTCATTTATGAATTTGGAATTATATTACAACAACTTAAGGCTCTCTCATGCTGAACAATTTACAAATGCTTATTCACAAATGAAGCGTCCAACGTCTGGCGTACAACAACAAAAATTTGACAATGTGGATGGAGTTGAAGTCCGGATCGCCTCAATTATGGTTTAATGGACTGCTTCAATCCAGTCAAATTCCTGGGTTTCGTTTTGTACACATCTTGACTGACATAATTCCGTAAAAAAGTCTGGTACAGTGACAGCTCAAGTGACTTTGGCAGCCAGCGGAAAGTGGAGTGTTTGTGTTTGGGAGTTTTCGTTGGAATTTTGCTCCATCTTGCTGAAACCAAATCCCATTTAAAAGGATACGTCTTCGGCGTAGTTCTAGATAAAAAAGAAACTCCTTCAGGAGATCACTTGCATGAGTTATTATTCTCGGAAAGCAGTAAAATTGAAAAACCCACACATTTACTCAATTAAAAAATATGTACATTTTTTAGGCATTGCAAAGTTTTGAATATTGCTTCGGATAGATTAAAAAAGAAAATTCAGATTGCCTCGCTATTGTATGAAATTTTTGTTCACCTCGAATTATGGTATCGATAACTATCTGATATCGAGATATTGGCAATAACATTTGAAAATTGCAAAGTTGGTTTATATTTGAGGTTTATTCTGCGCCAGCCAGTTTGTGAGGCAAATGTTAAAAGATCAAATTAACACACACAAATATTTGAAAAGTGCTTTACTGAGCGGCTGTTTTCCTAATTTTTTAGATATCTCAAAAATCTTTGGGAATTTTTTTGAAATGAATATATGTGGATGGCACAAAATGAAGGAAATTCATGAAAAGGTGTACACTTTGAAAATTTGTTTGAGGCGGCGGCCTATACGCAGATTTTTAGGGGGAAAAATAAAATAAATATTATGTTTTTTTTTTTTTGAAAATATTCCATATTAGTTACACTTGCCAGCTTATGATCTTTGTTGTATTGAATAGAGTTAATTTGAATAAATGCGTGTTACAATGTTGTAAAAGTACCCTTTTCTTCCTTATATAGTGCTTAAATTTGCATGATTCCTTAATTAAATGTATTGCATTATGTTTCATTTGCCATAAAATTGTTCTCATGTTCTTCCCCATTTAGAGTGTTAAAAATCATGTAAAACTCTGAAATTCGCTTTCGCTAATAAATTTTTATAGCTCAATTCTTGCGAAGTACATTTCCTTGGATTCTTAAGTTCTTAATTTTTCAACGCATTTCGAATTCACCAAAGCAAGCAACAGCACAAAAACAAAAAAAAAAAGAAAAACAGCGAACAAAATGAATCAAAAGATAACGTGTAACGGTTACGCCTTAAATAATAAACCATCACTTTCATAACGAATAACGAAGCCAGCAAACCGAAACAAAAAACTCTTACTAAAGTCTTGTCGAAATGAAAATGTCGACATATTTTTCAGCTGGTTATAAGAGGCCAAGTATTTAAACTGACAACTGTAAAGAATTTTGATAAATAACTTTATCACAAAAGAAGAACGCGCTAAAAATTGTGAACGAACTTAACACCCCCTGGTCTCTAAGGAAAAACAACAACGAAAGCAACAAGAATATTTTGTTTCGTTTCTCAAATACTAAAAATATTATAATATATTACCTTTGGGCTTAAAGACAGGAACATAAAAAGAATAATAATAATCGGGCGAGTCGTTAATTTTAACAGCTAAAGTTATTAATAAGCAATCCTTGAGGAAAGCTTCTACCACCCTTGGCAATGCTTCATTACTCGCCTGGAATAGCTCCGTTAATGAAGATGCACCATACTCCTTTGCATTTATAATCAGAAAGTTGAGATTTCTTCATGGTGCAACTTTGTTGCCAACGATAAGGAATAACTCGGATGCGTAAGGTAAATATTATCCCGAGAAATGTACAAGTTAATGAATAATCATTAACTGAATTCCTTTTTTGTTAAATCGAATTCATTTGCATTCATGTCGTTGAAAAACTGTCACTTTGGCAAAAAATAAAAGTGAAGAGATAAGGCGACAGGTTGTTCATAGCAGGGTTTCATTTAAACACACCGAAAAGTGGGTGCAGTTTCAAATTTGTCAGTAACAACCAAACAAATATCACGATGTTATTTGAAAGCTATAAAGAAATTTAATGATGTCTAATGCCCTTATAATTAAGACTTATTTCTCATGTAAGTTTTCATTATACGCTTTCTTCAAGAATTACATTTCCATCCGAATTACATATTAGAAAATTCTGACCACTGTATATGAATGAATCTAATGTAGTGAGGACGAGAAAAGGTAATCATATTTTTTCGATAGTAATCCTTTTTAATACAACACAGAGTTTTCCCGATTGGTGGGAAGTGATGAGATCATTAATTTCATATAAAAAGCACCACAACGATATTGTAAGCTATTATTTCAAGAAATGGACTAAAATTTAACAATTTGAATTAGTTATAACATATGAAATCGATACAATCGATACAAATCGATACATATGTTGGTGTAACGTAATTATACCTATCGACTTGCAATCACTTTCTGATTCAACAAATGTTGGCACATCTATTTTAATTGCCACAAGGGTGAATTTTATTGGGTAAAAACGATATTGGCTCATGTTTTGAGCTCGTACAATTGGATCAGCTAAACCAAAGCAATAGTTTCACGAAGCAATAGTTTCACGTTTTACAATTTGTGGAAAACACACGTTTTGTTCATATTTATATTTAGTATACATGATTTAATTTGACCATGGAGAACCCTGTAGAAAATGGACAGTATAGGCTCTTATTTGCTGTAACCCAGAAAAATGGATTATCTAAGCCAAGTGCAATTACATTTGCAAACTAGAGTTCTGGTCCGAGTTCATCAAAATATAACGCATGTAATTTATTTTAATTGCTCCCCAGCTTCATGAAAAATGGACCACGTTGGTCCAGGTTTTCAAAAACCTCTATGTAAATGGTCATCCATGCACACTGTCATAGTTCCCATAAAACAAACTTTTTACAGTAAATCAATATAAACAGGGCTTAGTTCCATATTGATCCATTATTTGATGTAACCCACCTGCAAATTGGCCCGCCGAGGTTGGCTGTATCGTTTCTATAAGACATATTGAAACTCCATATACATCATTGCAATTTCCGTAAATTTTTCGAGTAACGATGGGTCCATCGTCGTTTTATCGAACTTCTTTTAATTAAATAGTTGAAAAATTTTCATAACATGTTAATGTTTCTAATTGATCAATTTCCGAATATATTCGGTTGTGATCGGCTATAAAATAGCACAATACCCGTTCCACTGTCACTACAAGACCTGTCACCGCATCCATATTGAATTTTTAGTATTGCATTTTTTTTTAAATAATAATAAACATTGGCGACACTTTTGGTATTGGCAACACGGGCTGGTTATTGTTCCAGATGTTCTTACGCTGATTAATGTAGAATTGAGACTTTACTTTTTAATTCACCCAGATTTTTGCTTAGTGTTGACGAAAACAAGTTTAGGCGATTGAACTGTGAGTGCACAACCACAGTAAGTAATTGCCGATTAAGCTTCCGCTTAATCGCCAAAAATTGGTTTTTGGTTTTCGGTCACCCATGGCATAGCCAAGCATAGGTTAGGGTAGGTTAAGATTTTATAAATGTAAATAAAGATAACACACCAAGTGTAGATCAGAGAAAAAATGACCGCATGCAGAAAGATACCTAATTTCTTACTTTCAGGTAAAACAACCTCCCATAAGTGCCCTAGAGCGCTGCTCTAGTGCGCGAACTTGCGTCTTTGTAAAAATAGGCACATTTTGGAAACACTAAAAACATAATTGGGGCACCCCGTACCTCAAATTCTCAAACCTCAACTAAGTGACACCATAGATTCCTACTGCAGTCATAACATAAACATCCAACTTTCCCCTGTGCACTTGTTTTGAAACATAAATTCATGTTATAAGGTTCAGCATCAAAAAACTCCTAATTAGCGGCAGGAAGATTCAAACTAATGGATTTTTTAATGTTATATGAATAAGTTTAAACATTTTTAATTTGTAAACTAATTTGCAACTGTGTCATAACGCATTTGATATAGAAATAAACTCAACAAATTCGTCTTCAAAAAATTATTCCAAAATTCTCTCTGGAGTGACAAAAGTTGCCCACAATTACGATAATTTTGAAGTGATCGGACACTTCACTTTGCCTCTAAAGAGAAGAGCAATTAATTACTGCAGCCCAACTTGTAAATCTTGAATTCTAAGAGCAAATTTATGTAAATCGGAGATAAAGATATTGAGAATTCAGTCTAGGATCATATGGATGATTATAATTTATTGTATTCTCTACGATCCCCAGACTATATCTGTAGGGGAGAACATACTTTTTTTAAATACAGTCGTACTTCTTCACAAACTTTAAAACATTAGGAAAGATGTATAATTGGCCTGTAGCCTAAAGGATTCAGGTTGATCACAACTTATTTTTGATCTCCAAGGTCTCAAGATCAAATCTACCAACTAAAACCCACTTTTTTACAAGTCATTTTTCGAAATATATGAAATTAGATATCTTTAGCAGACTTGACATTATCTCCAGCAAGATCGGGTAATCTGTTTTAAAGAATCTTCTGTAATGATGATATAGAATTTGCAATGATATCAAAGTACTGCCTTTGGGATAGCATCAAGTTGTTTACGCTTGACTCCATGAGAATTTTGATATAGTACAGTTCCTACTTGTAGTCCTATAAGTGATCGCCCCAATCAACAATTCCAATCTCATACTTCATATAAGAGTCCTAAGTGATTTTCGTTGAGATAAAGACATGTGTTAGTAGTAAAATTAGAATTAGAATTGAGATGAAGATAGTGCAGAAGTCTCAATTCTTACTGATTTTGAAATGGCAACATGGCACATCAAATCAATTCACCGTGCAGCAAAATATCACTTGACACGTCACATTTTACTATTGCAGCACCAAACCCAACTCAAAGAAATACGAATCTTTATCGATTCGTTCCACAGATGATGCTCATTTTGTTAATCGGTATTATCCGGAGATGATTGTAAGGAAAAGTTTAATATGGAAGGATCAGGTAACAAAATTCTTTTCTTTCGATTTTTCATAGCAAAACGCTTTTCTTTCATCGGTGTCTTCAGTTTTGGGAAGAGGAAAAACTCAGCGGGGGCCAAGTTGGTGCTTAAGGCATGATTGCGGTTTTGTTTTTGACCAAAAACTCACGCACAGCTGCTGCGTTATCATGGTGCAAAATCCATAATTGGATTTTCCACAATTCTGTGCGTTTCTGACGAATTGCTTCGCGCAAACGGTGCATAACTTCAAGGTAGTATTCCTTATTGACCGTACGACCTTGTGGCAAAAATTCATGATGCACCACGCCATTGCAATCGAAGAAAACAGTGAGGAAAACCTTCACATTTGACTGAACTTGACGTGCTTTTTTCGGTCTTGGCTCTTCCATTGGGATGATTGGGCTTTGGTTTCAATGTCACATCCATACACCCATGATTCTTTAATAGTTATAACTTTTTTGAGGAAATCTGGATCGTCGTTGACGACGTTCAACAGCTCCTGAGCGATGTCCATGCGATGTTGCTTTTGCTCAAAATTTAGCAATTTTGGAACAATCTTCGCCACCGCACGTTTCATGCCTAAAACATCCGTAAAAATTGCTTAGCATGGGCCGAACGATATGCCAACATCATCAGCAACCTCTCTAATAGTGATTCAACGATTATCCAAAATCATTTTCATCACTGCTTCATTGTTTTCATCGGTTGTTGACGTGCTCGGGCGACCAGGACGAGCATCGTCATTGACATCTTCTCGGCCTTCCTTAAACCGGTTATACCACAATTGAACTTGTGTTTTGCTCATAGTAGACTCGCCAAACGCCACAGACAACATTTCAAATGTCCTTGCACATTTAATTTCATTTTTTACACAAAACTTAATACAGTTTCTATTATCCATTTTTTCGAATAGAAAAAATTAGAGAGCATACCAAAAATCCAAATCCAAAATGCCTGATATTGTCAACATATATACATATAGCAGACATGTGTACCAACATAACGGAAGAAAATGTGAAAATTGAACATACGTAACTCACGAAATTTGAAAATAACGGTTATTTTTTTGATCACACCGTGTATAAAATGGCTTTGTACAGATATTGGCAAAAACTATGCCAATTCGTATAATTTTTTTTATATACATTTCCACCCCCACAAATGGAGTAAATCGATGTACAGCGCATGTAAGAGACCACTTCTGACACGCTTTCTTCTCTGGCGACTAGTTAAGGCAACATTCTCTGCTCTGAGGATCGCTGGTGGCACAAATATTCAAAATTGGTTAAATAGGAAACACTTATCTATGCAGGGACGGAATTCAGCTTTCAATTAATGAGCATTTCCAGCAGTTTTTCAACAACCATAGCATTTATTCGCATATTAAAAACTACGTACGATGGTACATAACAAATACCGGAATGGGCTACTTTACTATAAACTTTAACTGTGGATGTGGCTACTAAAAACCAACCTTGTACGTGGGAGGATATGTTCACCTATTTGGCGCCCTTCCAACCTCGCGCCTGTGCACTTGTTGAATTAGGTTATGCATATTAAATAGATAGAGAGACGTTTATTACGTTTCGAACGTTTCACACGAAGTTAAAGCATGTTGAATGAAACTGTTCTCATTTAAAAACAGAAGAGTTTAGCAACAAACTTCACGCTGTTATGATATGGCCCCAATTACAGTTTATTAGCCACTGCAAATACGGTATAAGATATCGATTTTTATTTTTTGTCTTAACGGTATTGAAAAAAAGTATTCATAATTACCTGTTTTATTTCATAAGCACACAAATACACAAAGAATTTATCAAGTTGGTTTGCTCTCGACAACTATGTTTATATTCTCCATCTAATACTCGCAGTACTTCAAGTGAACTGCAGTCGGCGAAATGAAGTTGTCATCACTGTGGCGCCTATAAGGCAGACATAACAAGTTTATGATGTTAATATAACGCTATCAAAGTCTGATGGTGTCTCGAAATACAATTAAACCACAAATCAACGATAAAGCAAATATATGAATAGGGTTTCGCTGCAAGTGAATACAGTTTGTGTACTTTGATAGAATGGGAATGGGAACATCTTGAAATTATTGAAACACCAAATTTTGTAGACACATATAATATGTATGACTGACAGACTTATATGATTGGCAATGTCATAGCTAAACAGAATACTTTATTAATTTTGCCCGGTCAGGGTTGGTTCCTTATGAGTGGTTGACACCGTTTGAAATTAGCCGCCTATTTTATTTTAAATATTTCCATGCAAAATTCTAAGAAAGCAGAAATGTTAAGATTAAAGCAAACATCACATCCGTTACGATTCTTCAGACATTAAGCCATCAAGGTTGAAATAAAAGATGAAAGCAATTAACCAAACGACTGACCATGCGATCATTGTTTAAATGCTGCTGTAAGCGGTGAGAATGAACAGAGATGTTTGAAGCTTCATATGATCTCTTTTATATAAAAATTCCTTTAAAGGGATTAACAAATGAATTCCCACCAGAGAAGCAATTCTAAAGAGAAGTGGCGCCTGCTGGCTGCCTTGCAAATATTAACAGAACAACTGAACTTTGGCAGACAATGAAAAGTCATCAATGAATGCAGTTTTAAGTATTCACATAAGTCTTCTATTAAATGTTTATAATTTTCCCCCTTTTTCAAAATTAAATATATTAAAATATTCTCTGTTTACACCTGCATATATTTTTTACTGGTGTTTTTCTTGAGATGGCCATCGAGGTTAACTAAGAAAAAAAATTATAAAAAATAATTGAATTTTTGTTACTAAATTTACAGCATCACCAAAGGCCAATTATTTCTTATACTCCCATAAAATGTAGTATTTTTTCCATCATACGAGTACACTGCCATACGAAATAACATATAACTTTTTACTTTAGCAGTTCATAAAAACGTTTATTGTTATCAGATTTGTTTACCGGCGAGAAAAAAAAATTAATAATTTGTATGCTGAAGTTTTTAATACTTAAACTACCGTTTAAAAGTGAGAGGTAACACATATATCGTATTTTACAGGTGATTTATCAAAGACTGCAGGCAATTATTTTTCTTATTACTAGCGATCGTTGTAAATTGGCGAATTTAATATTATAAGACGATGTTGGTAGTCCTGATACATTTGGTAATAATAACTTTAAGATAGCCATCACCCAAAAACGAAGAATGTGTTTAAAATATTTAGAGCAAATTCCACTAACATTCCATTATACACACATAATTGCAGACAGATACTTTTTCTTTAGTGAAAACAAAACAAAAAACGTTTTTCTTTAACTACATTGAAAGCTATATAGAACGGTCAAAACGAAGATTGTCCTCCTCGCTTCATTCATGCAATTAATGTCATACATATTTGTATATATTCTTGTCAATTCTCTACAAGTTGTAAGGTATTTTTCTAGAGATGAAACTGGTCGCAGAAGCCGCCCAAGAACACCGTTTACTATTTATCACTCATTCATATGGCCGTAGAACAAAAAACTTAAGGCGGAAACGAGTTGTCTATCGAATGAATATAAATCTTCTGACCGATTGATAAGATCGGTTTTAAACCTATACAATTATTGCAGGAAATGGTTAACCATTGCATAATGCGTAATTTTGGATTACCTCTCCTCTTTAAAAATGCCATCTATTACTAAATCGATAGGGCGATGTTTACAACATATGATTCTGATAAGCAGAAATTTTAAAATTGATTACGAAATGGATGCAGAAGGCCTTCGACAAACAGACATTGTCGTTGAGAAATGTTTACAAGTACCGCAAGCTTGAACTGAAGGCCGAGATCGAATTGGAAATGGAGCATTTCCGGAAGACCATCAACCACTATTGACGTAAGTCGTGCCTCAGGCGCTTCGAATCGTGATTGATAACAAAAGCACTCACTTTCTGAAAAATGCCATCGAGTTCAAATCTGTAAAGAGTTGAGTTCTGGCTACCATGGGTTCTGAAACTTGGATCTATGCAATTGAATTGGAAACAACCCAATCGTACCAGAAGTGAAGCAAGACCGAAAAGAAAATTTTCTTCAATTATCATAATCCAAACTGTCAACTCTTTTTCCCAACTTTGTTGAATGACTAATACTTTTCATTAAAATAACAGGTATTCGTAGGTAATGATATCTTAAGAATAAATATCAAGAAGCAGCAATTTTGTGGCAAACGTTATCAAGAGACAAGACCAATTATGACGAAACTTGGACCTGCGCATAGTTTTGAAAAGAAAATTACATATTTCTCTTTATTGCGATGCCTTAAAAAGAGATATTTACAATTTGTCCATAACTACAGAAAAGTACTGCATAAAAGTTATACCCATATGAGGAAATTATAGATAACATTTCAGACGTTCAAATTATTGCATTTATAGATACAAAACAGAATGCCAAATTGAATCAACTCAAATTTGAAAATCTTTTTTAAGGCAATAGCTTCCAAATCGCTAATAGCAATCATATTTAAGATTATTTACACAAGAAAACTTACGATAAGGAAGTTCCTCTAAGATCAGAATTGTAACTTATGTTGTGTTGGTTCGTGATCTATGTGGACGTAACAAAGTTCTAATCCATAATACTGTCAGAGATCTATTGGCCTATTACAACTGGTTATGAAAGAGGAAAAACAGACAAAGTAAAGGTAGTAAATGATCCAGTGGAAAGAGAGAGAGAGAGAGAAAGGGAGAAATAACATGTGGGGAATCCGCAAACGAGCAGTGAATAAATTAAAAATAATACCCAACTCGGTCTGTTAAGCATCTAAGGCCAACAACACACCGCACCGCATATTGAACTTTAATCGATGACAGTGATTCCAACTCGCTCACCAAAATCTCTTATATACCTCTGACTACTTAGCCATAATGCAAACCGTCTATACAAAAGATGTTCGACGGTCTCGATATCCTTCTCATTTCCAAACTCATCACTGTACTCTGATGAATGTTGTTCTCAAGTAATGAATATCGTTTCTATTCAAAAAGAAATTACATGTGAAAGCAGTTTACCATTGGATGGTTCAAGTCTAGCAATAACTTCTGAAGGCGTTTCATCACCTTCTGTCTGTCATTTCGATTTTATATAGCAGCTCAGTTATCAATACATTCATACATTATGCAATCACCATAGAAGGTCCCACCGTCGACATGCTCTGACTTATTCAGAATAACTTCCTCCACATAGTGATGAAACCGCATCATCAACCCGTGTAGGAGGAGGGGACTACCAGATTATTGAGAATGCAGAAAGCTTCTCTCAGAAGCCTCCACAAAGGGATTAAGGGAAGGTATATCAACAAACGATTTCAGAGCGGACTGCGAAGGACTTCTGCTAATCCCAGTAATCCTTAACATTTGAGTATCCATAAACTCGCACGTGAGTCAATACATAATGGCCCACAGAGAGTGACTGGAAGTACAACTTCAACTCTTGCCTGCAAAACTTCAAAATATGTATAAAGCATTAACTCCTCTTTTCACCCCTCACTCAAAATCCCTGTTTCAGTTTAAATTCGGACCAACCACAACGCCTTGATATTTAGCCTCAGAGAATAACATTAGCTTTGCATTGTTTAGCCTTAGAGGCCTATAATCCCTTAATTAAAAAAAATCTAAAAAAACGTTTAGCGCTGTAGTCTGAGTATTTGCCAAAAATTCACTGTCTTTTGTGCATCTTAGTAGAAATTGGTAAAAACAAACACCTCTCTATCTGGACGATAGAATTTTAAAGATAACCACCAATTAAAATAATTTAGCTGTCTTTTTTTTTGTCGGTCGATTAAGCGAAAACTGGATTTTGCTGCAATTCACGTTGACATCTGGGATATCGCAAAGCGATGACCCCGTAGCAACCTCTTTGAGTTCAAAAAATAGCCATAAGTCTACACCGCACTAAATAGGACAAATGTCCAAATGTTTGTGAAAAGGTATTAGTTGCACTTTAGGCTAAGTAGGCACTATGATCTTTTCATGAGAGCAAAATCCATGAGACATTCTTTCTTTGCGAAAAAATTTAACGACATTGCCAACTTTTTTTGAATTGGTTTCTAAAACTGAAATTGGAACAACTGATTTTTTTACCCATAATATGTTCGACAATATGTTTCCTTATAACTGTTTATTTTAACAAATTTACAAATATATTATCACACAAAAGACAATAACTTTTTCCGATTTCAGTGTTGAAATCAACAAAAATGGCTGACGATTCCACCAGTACTTTCTGGTGCAAAAATTTAACTCTAAATTTCGCAACCATTTTCCTACCTGAAATTTCGCCACGAAAAGTCTGTGTAGTACTAGCTTTTAGGCGTAAAACTTACGAAAAGGCAATGCAGTATTTTTGAAAAAATTAAGTATTTTTAGTAGCGAACGAAACTTGACTTGTCTGAGGCCCACAATTTTTTCTAAAATTGTTTCTTACAAATCCAAGAGTAGTTCAAACACTTTTGTGATGCGAAATTCAATACACATGTCTGAGATTCAGTACATCAACGTAACTTACATTAAAAAGTGAACTTACCCTGTTTGGGCACATTAGTACATTTTTCACCAAAAAGTTAGGTTTAGGAAATAAATAAATTGCACCCTTACTTGAGAGGATTCGATGGATCATGATTTTCGACAAAAAATTACACTTAAGAATTTGTGTCAATCATACTTGAGTTCTGCAAAATCCGATTTTTGTGACGTTTGAATTCAAAATTCAGCTCTGCTATGGAAAATCATCCAGAGCAGGAACACTACACAGCGCTATTAAATATATTTTTAAAATGAAATGTACGAGAAACAAAAGACGCGGCCCTAAAAAACCACAACAATTTTAACAGAGTTAAAAAAGTAATAAACCTTGAAATCATGGGCACCGAAAAATGATAAATTTGCTGGGGCTACCACCGCAATGTTGAACTCATGAGCTAGGAAGTCCTCGAAATTATTTTCTATTTTCGCAATTTTTTTTCGTATATTTTGTGTTAGTGAACAAAGAATATCTTTTCAAACAAAGTATAAAATTCGTTTCTAAAAGTAAAGAAAAATTTTGAATCTTGCGAAGATCTTGCTTTACAAAACTTTAATAAAATGAATTTGCTCTAATGTTTTTGCTGACCTCATGTTCAAGTTTGTGTCTTAAGTCTTTTGTCACTTTACCACTGATACGTACGAGTATATGATAAATGCAATAAATGTTCCCTAATATTGAACGTCGTGATGTTAAATTATCAATTTCAAAATACTGAAAACACCTAAATTAAAATTAAATACTCAAATTCATTTTTAATAAAATTCTGTGGTTTCTTTTCAATATTTTTTCTATTACACATCAATTACTTTTCTTTAACACGTAATTCGTAAACCAGGCGTAAAATACATTTTTGTTATTTTCTTTTCATTTCAGATAATATCTTCAGTAAAAACATATCGCCAATGCATATAAAAAAATCATGTACATCATAAGCCTATTGAAAGCCGATCATAAATATCAAACTTAAATCTAGCAAAGTAATTATCCCTGTGTGTGCTTTTTTTCTCTTGTGTGTGGAACAATGACAAATTATGAAAATTTATTAAATTTGCCATTAAATTTTAATGGCAACGAATTGAATGCTGAAGTTGCTAATGTGAATGCAACTCATGATGTAGTGAAGATGTCCCAAAGAGATTTCTCAGAGGTAAGTAGAAGGAACGACAGAAAAAGCACATAATGTTAAACACAATAATTCAACATAATAAGCAGTATAATGTTTAAACTTAAAGCAGGTGGAAATTGTATGTGATCTGCAGTCAAACGTAATGGTAACATGAAAACATGTGCAAGAAAACCAATGATGCCTATACATATCAGATAAATATTGATGTAATAAACCCAATAAAAATGTAGGCTTAAGTGCAATGCAAGATCTGGTTCATGCCAGGACAACCTAAATTTAGATTACTTATAGTAAAGATAGTAACGGTTTATGGGTGGAAAAGGATTGGCAAATATATTTTAGGGTCAGGTTAATTAAATGTTGAAGAAACTTATCGCGGCACAATTTGCTTTGTTCTTTCTTTTCTGGCATATTCGCCGTTTAGCCACAGTTGTTATCCAAGGCCATTCAAATTTTGTTCAATTCATCTGAATTACATGAATTCTCCACATTTTCAAAGTAAGAATCTGATTCATAGACTTGCTATTCTCAAACCTCTTTCCAAGCAATCAATTTTTCAGCTTTGGGTCATATTCTGGCGTCGAATTTGGCCTTAGTTGCTAGACATGTCTTTACAAATGGAGATATATTTCCTTTAAATCGTTGTTAAAATGGGCCAATAAAACTTGATCACGTACTCCTATGTGGATAAGGGCAAAACTTAACAGGGGCCATAAGTTCGGGCGAAAGAGTCTGGGCTATGCGCCGGCTCACAGTGAGAGACTCATAGACTTTTTGAGAAAGACTTGTTTTTTAATTCTTTTCAATAACTACGACACAGTTAAAGCGATCCATTAAAACATTTTTGAAATATTCTGGTACCTATTAGCTTCTGTTTTTATAAAGTTGGATCAAGTTCCTTCACGAGCAAGTTTTTTTGCACCAATTTACGTCAATTATTTACAGAAACATGGATGACGTATCAATTCATTTCTGTGTAGACTTGCGAGTCAAAGATTCATTCCTCTCATAATATTTCCAGTAAAATTTCGAAATTTTTTATGTATTTGCGAATAATCAGGCTTTTGATAGTATGATTTCATTATCCTATTGGTAAGCATTTATTTTTTTAAATTTAATTAGACTTCCATCTTATTCGTTTAGTACCCACCGCTGGGTGTTGATTTCAAAAATATTTCCGTTTTTTGCCATCATCTCCTTCTTCATGTTCAAAGAAAACATATCTTCAAACCTCGGGTCGGCTCTTATCTCTCCTGATATTGTCTTATCTTTATGTAATTTATAAAACAAATTAAAATTGGTAACAAAAGGGATCTGTTAACAAACCTTAACAGCCAGCGCACAAACGCAAAAAAAACACTTCGGAAACCTCAACCAAGAACAAGACTTTAACAAAATCAAGATTAAAAACCAAATGTAGAGAATCCAACTGGCAAAAAAACGAAACTCTAATTTGTTGTGTACATTTGTGGCAGAGACACAGGCCTTTTGTTTTGTTGGTTCTGAGCTAACCAAACCTTTTCGCCTGGATCTCAAACAACAGATCTCTAAACAGTCATGTTGGCGTACAAATGACCAGGTTTGTTTCGGGGATTTTGGCAAAGACCCTTTACAATATAGACGCACTTCGCTGTATATGGCTGTGATCAATAGTTGACCTTCAGTAGAGTTCTTTGGAGTTTTATTTTTATCTTTTTGTATTTTGCGTTTAATTTCTTTTGATTATTTTAATCGATTTTTTTAATATACTAAAGCCACCATTCCTTGAGAGCTGTTAATGGTTGTGGTGGTAAAGTATTTTTTTTAGGCTTTTTCTTCTTCTACGATTGACGTTTATAAGACTTGACTTAAACTTAATACGATATGAAAACTAGTTTCTGATTGTTTTAAGTTGGCGTTGTGGAGTTGTTACCTTTTCGGTCTGAGGGGACCCTTCTCTTGTAGGAATTAGAGCAGAAACGTTTTATTTTCAACTTCAATGAACTTAACAATTTGTTTCGTTGCTACACGAACACCGTCAAAAGTTGCACAGCTATAGATTTCGGAGTTTCGATTTATTTTGAAGGCCATCACCGCTGCAGATTTATGAGTAGGCGTTAATCAATACAAATTATTTATGACTGGTTTGATGGATAAACTAGACTTAAGGATTTTTGATCATTGCTAAAGAGAAATACAAGCAGCAATATTGGGAAAAAAATCAATTGATACTTGGAAATCATAGGTGGCATCCTGTGTTTAAAGGAAAACTTCATCTTATTATAAAACGTGTGGTCTGTGGCTGTATTGGGGCATCATGATTTTAAAGGAAAATTTCGTTTTGCCTTCTCGCGGATACTCAGGGTTTGATTATTTGAAGACCATTTTCTTTTGAATGATTCGATAATTTTAGAAAACTCCTTTGCCCTAATCTTGTAAATTTAAATTAACTTCATAAAGCCGTAGATTTCTCTATGCAAGATAATCTGAAAGGAATCTACTGCCCAATGGCGATCCCGAACATAAGCTTGAAAACCTTTCACTAAACTTATCTATTACTACGTGGCCGTGTTAAAAAAAAAGGATGTGACGCTTTCATCGATATTTGAAAAAAAATCTAAAAAAAATAATTCCCTGGCATCTCATATGCACGGCAGTCGCGTGGTTTTGACCATCTTTCCACGGTGTTCACACATCTACCAATTTGGAAGGAAAATATAGCGATACCTGAAAGTGTATGCCATGATCGTGATGAACCAATTCGATGCCATTCTCACCTGGCTTGTCGTATGCAACATCTTGACATATTTACCGTAAAGATGTAGGTTTAAAAGAACATTTAATCCAAGTTGTATAAGAATTGGAAAGCTTGAATAAGGCGCTAAGTTTTCGATCAAAATTTTGTTCAACGTTGAATCCTATTTCTACCTTAATGGCAGCATGAATAAGCAAATTATCATATTTGGACTAATAGAATATAAACAATAAACAATAAGACGAAGAGAACCATGAGCTGTCATTGCATTTACATGAAACAATAGTTTGGTGTAGCTTTTGGTCTGGTGGAATCATCGCTTCGTATTTCTTAAAAAATCAAGCCAACTGGAACATAACTTTGAATGTCGCCTGTTATCGCCTCATAATAATGAACCATTTTTTGTCCGAAATTGAAATCCGTGATCCCGATGGTCTTCTTGATATTGCCACATAGCGCTGGAAACCATGGCAGGGTTGCCAGAACAATTCAGAAAACTGTTAATTTCACAATTTAAAACGTTTAATTGGTTGCTAAACCATATGATATCACACTTCTGGGCTTCCTCCTTTGGGGTTACGCAAAGTCCACGTGCAAAGCCTAAATGAATACTCTGTCATTTGCCAAAAAAACATTCAAAATTCTCAAACCCATTATCCAAAATTATAACCTCAAAAGATTCTAGTTAGGAGCGCTTAACGCCAAAGTTTAAGATAGATGATATCAAACACTACTCTAAATTCGTTACTATCAACCTTTACGCAGCGTAGACTCTTTGTTCGTTGAAACAAATAACTTGGGTTTGTCCTCATTTGATACCGGACCCATTTTTGCTGTGATCTTCCCAATGTTTGATGCCAATAACATCTCGAATTTGTCTTCTAATTGTGTGGTTTTATTGATTTTAATTAACGAATAAATTTTAAAGAGTTAAGTAAAATAACAACAAACTCCCAGGCAGATACATTTAGGTAAATTATTTTCTGCTAAGCCAATTTTGCCACTTGTCATTTCTGGCCTATATAACCATGAACGATATGACGACCTATGAGCGTATCAAAAACGCTCAATTTAATAACAAGCGAAAAATTTATTTTATTTTTTTTTTTTTTTTGTACTAAACACATCTACAAATAAGATGATCCCATAAAAAGTATAAAAAATAAGAGGCTCTTTCTCATGTCCATCAGTTATATGTTGCCTTTAATTAACGAATAAATGATAAAATTGTTGGAAATAATCGAAAACATCCACTATTCTGGAAGTAAATTCAACCCTTATATGACCAAGTTATTTCCTATGGTATAAATAATGATTACGCTCATTAGTGCCACTGATGGCTCATAGGGGACGATCTGCCGACTTATTGTCTAATAAATAGCGAGTCAAAAACTCGCACTTCTTATACGTGATGTATCGTCTTATACATTTCTCCAATGAAAATTCATATTTTTAGCAATTTTTTTAATATCCACGACCACGTTTTTTTCGTCCCCTGAAGTATATGGATTGAGATGGTTTCTCTCCACATTTGTCCACAACTTCATATGTGGTTTACGATAATGCATAAAATATAAAAAGGCTGAAAACGTCTCGAAAAATTATAATTTTTCTAGATGTGGTTTCAGTTCTTCTATGGGCAATTTCTCCTACTGGGTGTCTTTTTCCAGCTTCGAAATTATCCTTTCTACAACTAAGTCTGAATTATCGTGTATTGCTCCAAACCATCCAAATTTGTTGCAGACTTCCTGCACACTACATTGAAAGAGATTCTCTTTCGGCGTAGTTCTGGAAAGAAAAACGCCTTGATTGCAACGTTCATCCACCACACAGTATCCCTATATGTAGTAGTTCTGTTCAATATTTAAATTTTTTATCAATAGAGAACACATACAAACTTTGTAATATGCTACAGTATTGTGTTAAATGTTTCCGTGTTTCAATTTTGTTTTATGAAATATTCATAAGACATCTATTTTTTTGTACCAAAAGCCTGGCATTATTTCAGTATCAACAAGATTACTTCCGCCTTTTATGTCACATTTGGTATGCCTATAACCCATTCCCTAGTCTTTCTAAAAGTTCCCACATTTATTTTCCGTCTACCTCCTTCCAAACCAGCTTAAAAAATGTCAAATCGTTTAAGTCATTTTCTTTTCCACGGTAATGAAACGAAAAATAAAAGCACTCGAAATGATTGAAATCTTTGTTAACGTTTTGTCTGTTTCGTTTTGCTTAATTTAACCAAAAAATGCAAATGAATATTTGTTTCAGTTGCTTGGTAACTTTGTAGGACAGCTACAAAAAAAAGTGCAAATAATCTTAAATACTTAATCAGTTTCAACAGCTTGTGCTCAAGTTCTCGTTTCAAGTAGTCAGTCGTATTTAAATGTTTTGCAAACGATTCCAAACTGCCCACGCTTGTGCGCCCTCAAGTAAAACACACAGAAATTGAACTAAACAAATCGTTAAAGAACATTTTTGGTAATGAGTCAGCAAAAAAAAACTCTTAAATATTTTGATTTAAAAAGAGGCACCATATTTGTTTAATTATTTTAGCTAAAGAGTCTCCTTTCTCTCCTTTTTGCACTTGTTGCTATTTTGACAGCATTTCACAAGGTTAGGGATAAGATTCCATATATGATGATTTCACAGCAACAATGTTGCATGTAGCTTTTCATATACCTATAATTGGCGTGATGGTAAGGAGTGAAGAAATTGTAGTTCCCTTCTAAACGATGCACAATGCTTCGAAACATGGAAATAAACGGAAGGCAACAAATTTTACAGGATCCCAAGACTTCACCTTCAGAAAAATTTCATTGAAATCTGTTAATGGCAGATGTCACACAAGTGATATTTTAAAGAGCTTTCACCGATTTCCTTATAAATTTCAGAAAAACAGCATTTACTTTAGAAATAATAAAATAATAATAAAATGCGTGAACATAAATTCGTACGTTGAATTCCTGCTCTTACAACAATATTAACCCTTTCTTTATTGAATTGTGTTTAAAGCACTTTAGATTTAAATTGTCTTCATAATTTTATTTTCCCTAGACGCGTTATTACTTTCATATACAAAAGCGATTTACGTTCTTTTCACATTTTCGTTCCATATTAATGCCGAATAGCATTTGTTTCCGGTGGTCGTTTATTATATATACAATTAAGACAAACGGCATAACGTACAAATAGTGATAGATAGGAAAGTGCAGTATATAAATGTATTATAAGACATTATAGAAAAAATGTCCTTTCATACAAAATGTCACTCTATACTGGTATCATTTTCATCATTTGCAAAAGATCCTTCAAACTCGCTCTACATCACAGAAGGCTTTGTCTGATGAATAAAATACTATGAGTTTTTCATACAAAAGTCCATTGTGGCTTCGAGCAATAGTATCCAACATGAAGTTCTGCTTCAGTGCTTCTGAAGCAGTGCTTACGTAATAAATTGGATTCAATTCAATTCAAAATTTAGCAAAATCTAATGCTATTAACATTTATTTGCTGTCCCTGGAGGCTTTTTAACATAAATTCTTTCAATTCAATGACGTGTTTGTAATTGGAAAAGATATTTTTGGAAGTAGTGAAAATGTTCTCCAATTCTGCTCAAAATCTTTCCGGTTATAATGACATCTTATTCTATAATATACGAAATAATAGATGATAGTTTTGATTGAATTAATTTATTTTACAAAGTTTTACTTCCAAAGAAAATGTTATAAAATCGATTATCAGTCAACCAAGAGGTAGGGAACGTCAAATAATAAGACTCTCATTATGATGCGCCAAAAACCCGGAAAACAACTTTTCAGATAGACGAAATTGGTAAGACCGCCGGTCGTTCTATTTAGCTTAAATGGACTCGTTGTTGTTGACTATGACTATATTGTATATCGTATATATTATGAACAAATTAGCGGGAATGGATCAAAAGCCCGCTAAAAAATACTTTTTATTTTCTATGCCGCCTTTGAGTTCTAGCGCGATTAGTCATTTAATTTATTTATAGTGCTCGATTTTGCGACTTTTACAATGGATACAAATATCAAACAGGGAATATGTCTCAACTTTTGTACTGCAAATAGAATTTCATGTGCCGGATACCTGATAATGTTACAGAAGAATTACAATGGATCGACTTCACAAAGAGCACATGCTTACGAGTGGTACAGAAGCGGCCGAAATATGATGGATGATTTCCAACGCTCTGGTCGGTCATCTATGCCTTCAACTGAACTTCAACTGTTTCACTAAACAATTCGTTCCATTTTGCATGATTGCTTACGTATGGAATATGTTTCAAAAGACCTTTATTTTCTTCAAACACTAAGACGTACTACAGTCAATTCCGCATTATAACTGATGATGAGGCATGGTTTAAGAGTTTGACACGCGATTCAGTCAATCACTTGTAGCTTCGGAATGACAACCTCCAATTGATTCGAACTCTAAAAACCACGCTAATGTCGAGCATAAGTCAAGGTAATGTTGACTGTTTTCTTCAATTATCACGATATTGTAAATTAATAATATTATCTGAACGCTATACGGCGTTTCAGACAGCAAATTCGTCGAACAGAGTAAAATTTGTGGAAAAAAAAATTGCACCATGATAACGCATATTTCTTTAATTTTTGGGAAAAACTCAACAAATATCATCGAACAATCACCGTATTCACTTGATATGGCCTCGGCTGAAACTCAAACTCCAGCACATACACGTACATAAAGTACAAAGTGTTACCAGAAATTATTGATGCAAACGCCACTTAAAGAAGTTTAAATTATGATCTCATAATTTTTATCCAAGATCTTATGAATCTTTGTATCTTGGGCGTAGATAAAAAACAGGCGTTGGCTTAATTTGTTCTTCTCATATTTGTTATATTAATTGAATTCACAAATGGTAGTAGTGGATATTCCTTCGATAGTATAATATGTTATATATATATATATATATATATTACATATGCTTATGTAAGTTTCTCTCATAAGTTATGCCCATACTCATAATACTGTGTTTGATGCCTCAACAGTCGTCAACGATGGCATTGTTTTTCAGCACAATTATTTTAAGATGTGGACCGAAAATAGCTTCGTTATTAATATTAGAGCCATTCTATGTATATTGACAATATTTGGTGTTATTATTTTTATAATTGGTTGTACGGATTATGAGCTTGTATCCAACACACAGACATAGTTTAATTTTTATGTACATATACATATATACATATACTCTGACAATAGAAATTTGTTAACGGTTTTTTAATGAAATATTGATGGCTGTAAGTGGCAATATAGACAACTATAAATTTCATATTTAAAACAACTTAAGGCATCCAATATATGCTAAATTTTAAACGTTATAAAAGTTGTTTATTTTTTAAGTGCTGAATGTTCCCAAGTTATGTGTTTTCATTGTGATCGTAACGTAATCAAATGCTTCCTCAATGTAATAAATTTTGGAAATTGCTTAAAAACTTTGTATTTATCTGAACTGACGAATTTATTAGATTTAATTAATTTAATTCCCATTAGATTTAATACAGCAATATCAATTATTTGCATTAATGCTATTTTAAGAGGATTTTTTCGTTGAGTTGAATAAACGGAATGAAACGTATGAAGTATTCGTTATATTTTCTCAATGTTAACGAAAATCTTAAAAACACCATGATTCATGTACTGAAACCTTACTAAACTCACCTGAACACACTGTGCTTTGTACTGCAACTACCATCAGTAACCATCAGCAAATCCCTTAGCATACAATCTCCCATTTTGAAATTTTGCGCTGGGAAGGATTTGAAGACAGAGTCCCATTAAAGAAGCCTGCAAAACCAAAACTCTACAATTGGCAAGTTAAAGCATCTCTTAAACTGTCATTTAAAATCAAATGATGCACAAAAACATTCGTATTTATTGGAAATTGCAAATCATTGCTCCGTTCGCTCATTGCTTTCGCCCAAACCAAACAATTGATGACATTTAAATTGCTGAGATCCCAAACCCAATACAACGAAGCAAACCTCTTTACCGCAGAGCTTGTCGGGCTTAGCGAATAAAAAACCAAATGCAACGAATGAAACCTTAAAGAATGTGCCAAATTCTTAAGAATTAAAATTATTTTACCATACCATCATTTCCTTCACTACCTTGGCTAAAACGTTTTGCAATTGTCAAACGGTGAGCGAGCAAACAAAAAAAAAGTGAACGAATTCACTGAGAAATCTTTACGATCAACTCACGTCTGGCACGTCTCTTCAGTAGTGACAGTGGCACGTAAAGTCCCTCAGTCAAACAGAGAAACCAACGAGCCTCAGCAAAAAAAGTCCTCCCAACGGAAAGAAAGAGTAGTAACAGTTTACAGGCACAGTTGATTCTTTTTTTTTTTTTTTGTTTGGTCAGCGGAAATCTTCAAGTAGTTACTGCACATGGCAGATTTAGCTGGCCGAGGATCAAAGTAAATGAGTTAACTTGAATGCAAAAACTAAAAAATGAAAGAAAAACAACCAAACACGTAAAGACCGCAAAAGTTGGCAGGCCAACACTACTAATACCCACGAAAGTTTTGATAACTAAAAAAAAAACAACAGACAGAATCGTTCGGACGGCAAATGCTCCAGCTTTAGCTCTTTACAAGCTAAAAAGTTAAGCCCACAAAAAATTGGTATGTCACGTTTGTCAAATCACATTTTTACTGAATTGCTAACAAAGCAGCGGCGTTGCAACATCGCAACCGCGTTCGTCGTTTCATTTACGACGAAACCCCGAAAAGTACTTCAAATATTCTGTCAGCAAAGGGTTTACCCCTACACTGCTGTGCAACATGTTGGTGGCAAAAGAAAAGTTGCCTTAATTAACGAAAGGAAAAATGACTGTAGCCATAAAGACGTAGTTACGAATGTCAGGGTCTTTAAGAAGATGTGTTGAAAGCACTTTTCATCACATCTTATAAAGATACATTCTCTCTTTTTTTGGAATTTCAACTTTGTGCAGTACATCTTACAATGTCTCTTCCTGTACCCTTTTTCTGCTGGAAATTTAGCTTTGTGGATCATTTCCTTGTTGTTTTGATATAGCCGATGATAATGATGTTGGGTGATTTGCTGATAATTGAAAAATAATCGTGGTGATTGGAAATCAATAAGCAAAGCAAAAATACAATTTTTTATGGAATTGGAATAGTTTAGTGGAGAGGGTGTGAAAGGTTATGGCAAACGTTTTTCTAAAACTTTGACAAAAAAGACATGAGAAAAGTATTGCTTGTGTTTGTTTTGCAGAGGTAAATAATTTAAACGTGTCGAATTTATAAAGTGATATAAAAACCACGAAGGAACAAATCCGGGATATGGGAAAGTTCTCCCTAGATGAAAAGTGCCCATATAGACACTTTTCTATATGGCAACCGTGAACGCACTCTTTTATGAGAAATGTGTTTCTTAAGACAAGAAAAATGAATGTCAAGACTATTTGCTATAAGAAAACTGCATGTGAAAACTCTTTGCAATAAGAAAAGTGTCTGTGAAAACTCTTTTCTGTAGGAAAAGTGGAAACACTTTTCCATATGAAGACATTTTTCTATATCATATGTGACAATAAAAACACTTTTCTATATAAAAAAAAAATATAGAAATACCTTTCTATGTGAAAGGGTTCTATGAGGACACTTTCCTATATGGAAATTGCCTACAAAGGAATTTTTCTGTATGAAATGTAACTGCGAAGACGCTTTTCCAAATAAAAGTTGTCCTTAAAGATAATTTTTTATAAGAAAATTGCCTGTGAAAACACTTTCCTATATAAGAAATGCATAATCTTCAGTATAAAAAGTGCCCGTAAATACACTTTTCTATAAGAAAGACGCCTGTAAAGACACTTTTTCATATAAAAAATACCAGGAAAGACACTTTACTATATAAAAATTGCTTGTGCTTAAAAGTTTTTATACAAAAACACCTGTGAACACCCAGTTGTATAGTCTTAGCAAATAACAGAATGTCGGTAAAAATAAGGTGACCGCTATTTTTCATCAGTTGGCTGCATTTCGGAGTGGCAGTTGAACGTAAACATATTTACGGCTTTGTTCCAACTTTGTTTAAGTTATTTTTACTTGTGACCATTGATATAAAATTAATTTTATTTCTTTGATTGATATATTAAAGTAAAAAAGCAAAAATGTGAATCTCCAATAGGACGCCTTAATACAACTAGATTCTATGCAGATTTTAAGTAATCATAATTTTAAGAAATTTGTTATGGATGTAAAGCGATAATCATGTGATAATCAAGTATTCTAGCATAGCCCAAATCTAACATATTACAATTTCGAAAAGTTTCCTTATCATCTTCCTTTGTTCTCAGGTAATCAACCTAATCAAAATTCCATGTAGTGCGAACCAATTCGGAATTTTGAAATAAATTCCACTTCATATTCCCAATAAATTTTTGGCGTTTCTTCACTTTTGCAGTTGTTGCTTTTAAGCTGCTTTCTTCAAACCCATAACAGCAGATGCTATCTGATCTAGAGGTGACGGTTGGTCGACGAGACGGCTGGTAGTTTTTGTTTCTTTATGCCTTCTGTGAAAATGCCAAAGAGCTAGAAGCGGTTGCCTACTTAATGGCATAACCACAAAAACAACGCACAAATGAGCAAACAAATAAACTATCAAACTATATAACTAACTAAACATAAAATATTTATATAACTTCTAGTACACACAAACAAACAAATTTTTATTAACTTATATAACATCCATACACCGACTTCATAGGCCTCTTCACAGCGACCAACGGTCGCGAGTACACACACACACACGCAAAACAACGAGTGGGGGGCGTTAACAAGCCTTGAAAAATGGCAGTATAAACAACCGCAGAAATATATTTAAAGTTATTAAATTCAACAACAACAATAGCAACACTACAACCGCAGTAACACCATCAACAAAAATCATCAAAAGAAATAGATGTTGAGTCTAACCAAAACTCATGTCGGAGTCTCAAGTGCGGATAACACCAAACCGCAAATCATGTGAAAACGCTCCCGAGAAATGTGTAGAAAAAAATTAATGGAAATTTACAAATTTTGTGGGATTTTATAGGATTTGGTTTTATGACCATGAAGGAAATAGAGAAGATAAGGAGAGTTTATACATCGGGTATTTGGAAGATAAGTACGAGGGTAACCTACAAAGTCCTCGTCAGTGACACAAAAAGCTTGTTCTCTTCATTTGTCAAGCAGTCAAAATGGGCAGTTCGAACAAAATTTACTTTTGCTCGTTATTCATTTATATCCGCACAAGAAACATTTTTTTGTACTTGTGCAGGAAGACCTAATTTTTGCCCTTTCGGCATGAGAAACTTTTATTCTCAAAATTAAAACTTAAACTTAAATAAGAAACTTAAATTTTGAAAACTGTTTTCAAATTTTTTAGTTGAAATTAACTCACCATAATGAAAACACTTTGACTAGAACCAGACAGTAAAACGATCACATAATTCCATCTAATCTGAGCGCTGAATATATGTACGGCACTCACCTTGCCCATACTGCTTTCATATCCATTTTTTTCTCTTATTTCTTCATAGTCATATTTTCAAAGATACACACCCCAAAGGACTTTAATCTGTAAAAAAATTGTACATTTTCTGTGTCCAAAAGTCACCCTCGCAGTAATTTTTGTTTTGTAGTAAATTATCTTCAGGGATACTTTCCCTATAGAAAAGTACCTTCAGACACATATCCTGTATATTAAGACATCTTTTTCCCATATCCTACATCTTCGCTAATTTTTATACAAAAGCACAAAACTTTTCCTAGAGTATTTTCGTTATCTTCACAGACATTTTTATACACTATAGAAGAGATTTATCAAAGACTTTTTTCTGAGGATATATTTGGTATCCTCAGGGAGACTTTACAGAGGTAAGAGTATCTTAATCTATGGAAAAGTATCCCCACAGACGGTTTCTCTAAAGAAAGACAGGCAGTTTCTCTTCAAAAAGTCAAGTTTTCATATACTTTCTCTATACAAAAGCATCTTCAGATGTATTTTTCTCATTAAAGACATCTCCACAGAAGTTTGTCTTAAAAAGGAAATATCACCACAAGCTGCTGTCCTATAGATAATTATGTTGCAAACACTCTTCCTAGAGGATAGCACATTTTCAGATATTACCCTTATAGAAGAGATACGTCAATAATACCACTTCTACAAAAATACGTATATGAAGAGAAATGTTTAGTGAGTGTTTCTTGTCTTATAGGCAAAACATACACTTTCTCCGCAGAATATTATTTTCCGTGCGCATATTTTAATATAAATGTTTGGCTTCGGAGGAACTCGCGCATAACCCACCAGACGTAGAGTTCTACTATCGTTCGTACAGAGCAATTGGTCTGTACCTGTGTTTCCTCTCGTACTAAGCGCGAATTATGTCACAAAAATATTTTGGCATTAGAACCGTAAAGCTAACCTGTTGAAGATGGTATGTATAAGGTATAAATCGAATATAACACTCAAATTTGCATCATATATTAAAATTTTTTATTGGAATCGATAAATTGGTCTTTACCATTTAATTTTTAAAGATAATTCCATGTAAATGTTGTCCACGGCTCCGTCTCAAAATCTCCATTCGAAAGGTCCAATTTTTCGTCACTTTTTCGAGTATTTCGGCTTGTATTCCACGAATAGCGCGTGTTATGTTATCCTGTAAGGCTGTAATAGTGTTCGGCTTGTCCACATAGACTAACGACTTGACATAACCCCACAAGAAATAATCAAGAGGCATTAAATTGCAAGATCTTGGGGGCCAACTCACAGGACCAAATCGAGAGATAAGCTGCTCACCAAATTCATCCCTCAACATACCCATTGTTTCAGAAGCAGTGTGGCATGTTGCACCGTCCTGATGAAACCACATGTCAACCAAGTTCAACTCAGCCAATTGAGGCAAAAAAAAAATTCCTTGTGGTTGACGAATTGACATTTCACGATCGTTATTAACACTGGTCGCTGCGGATATAAACATATAAATATGTCTTCATATACTCGTACACCTTCCGGTCTTCATTTTCCCTATAGAAACGTATCTTTGCACATATAACCTTCCATAACACTTTTTCCATAGAGAAATATCCTCAACACCTCCCCTACGTGTCGTTTTCCCAAAGACCTGTTGGAATGTCTGTTACCTATATATTCTTAATATGCAAAAAACTTAACTATTAATGGAAACATGCAGAACATATATTTTGAAGCCTTTCCTGTAAAAAAATTGTATCTGAGAGCTTCTTAAAGAACTTTTTTTGAGATATATTGCTAACAATGAAAAATTTTCGACGCTAATCCCTGTCCTATCCGAACTGTGGATGGAATTTTTCCTCTCGAAGTATTTTCTGTGAAAACAACTGTTTTTAAGTTCAACTTTCGCATGTGACATTTTCCACTGCGAAAATTTGAAATGTAAAGTTTATCTGAAGGAATCTTCTTCTACATACTAATCATTATATAGTCTTATGTTTCCTATGTAGTTCGCAGTCCCATGGAACTATCCCTGCCATAATCTATGAATGTACGCATATTCTCCTCTTCAGTCAGTGAATGAACCCACTGTCCATTGAACTCTATGAATGTCCAATTGATACATCTATCTATGGCATGAATATAGTATTTTCCTGTGATAGTTGTTGGTATTGTTGTGTGTACACGTAGTGAAGTGCTCACATAACTTTTATGAAATTTTCAAATTCCAAAGATCCAATGAATCTGCTCGTATTGTATTTTACTACAGCATCCATTGAAAGATACCACCATCACACCGGACAGCATCTCTGCACTAAAAGAGACGGAGTACTGGAAAGATATCTTGTGGCGGTGGTGACGGTGGTGGCGGTGGTATATTTAGACCTATACGTGGTATGGACATGCCAGTGAGATGGCTTCAAAATATCTTTTTACGTCTGCAATTGCAAAACTTACCACCTGTGCCTTGTCGAATTTATATGACTTCGTTCGCCAGAAACAAGATGAAAAACCAGCAACAACAACAACAGCATCATGAAAACCCAGTTGAACTCTTTAGCAGCAGCTCTAGCATTTTTCTGTTCCACAGACAGACGAGCAAACATACAGACGGGTGGACAGACAAGCAGACGGACAGTCGAACCCATGGACAGACGGCCAGATAGACATTATTTTATACAGAATTACGAATCGACAAGATACAATATTCGGTAAACTCAGTTGGCTGTCCCCGTTCGTAGCCAACAACATTCAAAAAGATACGCATCAACATTTCGCGTGTGAGTGTTTCTGTTTTTTTTTTTTTTTTTTTTTTTTTTTGAAACTGAGTTTGGTCTGAATTGAGGGGCAAACCACATACTTCTCTAGAGGCCTTCCTGAGGCTAAACGATCTGTCGGGCTGTATGCGAACTCGTACTCATAAACTCCGGATTGTAAAACAGGTGGCACATTGGCACATTTGCCAAAAGCAGTCAGAAATTAAGGAGGCGTTTATTTTCATATCAAAATTATTTCCTTTTCGAAAAAATATAAATATCCTTTGCTATCAGCTTTAAGCAGAAACTTAATGCTACAGTTAAAGCCGGCGGGAGTGCACATTTTGAGAACACCACGAGGGCACATATCGTGTGAGCGAGCATGCGAACAACAACAACAAAAAAGAAGATGTGTTAAGTATCGGCTTGACGGAAAGTTTTTTTTGTTTGAGTTTATTTAAGGCAAAAGTACTACCTATGACCTCAGACTGATAGACCTACTTCAATTGTAATTAAGGATCGATTTTAGGATTCAAATAGATTACCAAATTTAAAATTGAAATTTGTCAGAAAACATGAGTGGACAAGCGCAAAATTGGGTAGGGCCAAAATTTTGTCCTTACCATAGCTTATGTATGCACTACGATCTGCTTATTTTTTAGTGTCATGGATGATTTACCGATTTGCTGCAAGCAAAATGGGTCTTGTAAAAACATTCTCTTCTCATACATAGTGTATCGACTTATGAAGTATCCACTGGAATACTTTTCAATAAACATGTCCACAAAACCTTCATAAATTGGTGATTCCTTTTTATATCTGCACATATACCTCATATGGAGCTTTTAAATACATTCTTTTCAGAAGATTTGCCTTTTTGTGAGAAGGGTACTGCCAAAAATTACCTCTTGTTACATATCATATTTTTCAGCACTAATAACTGCGCCTACAGTCGTGGCGTGGCCACTTCATTTAATAGCATAGAAACGATGCGCCAACTCATCACCAGATTAATTGGCGTGCCAGAAATGTTCTATTTCTATATGCAAACTATCGACTTTATCATTTTTGTTAACGTTCCTTAATGTTCTGTTGACCATAGTATTAGCAATGACATATCGACTTGCCGTCGTCTCAAATATAACGTATAGAATTAGCCCCTTTCTCCACAGAAAAATCAAATTTTTAGTATTTTCAGTAACCACGTCCATAATTTTATCTCCTAAAAACTTACATAAATTAGCAAGGATCTTGCCAGTAGCAGTTGATTATTACTTTGATATTTTTTTTATTCAACGAATAATAAGTTGTAGGAGAAAATTGAAAAGAATTAAGATTCTTCTGCAGGTGAGCTCAGTTCATGTTAGGGTTAGTTTTTTTTTTTTAGTTTTTTTTTTTTTTGTGTTTTACTATAGGACCGATTTTGTTCAACTTCAAACACATCTTGCCTATGGTTGTAGAACATTTTTGTGTAATTTTCAGCTTCTTTATGCATATGTTTGCAACGATCAAGATTATATGTTCTCTATGGACCTCAGGTAAATATTTCTAGCTGTTACAAACTAAATGACAAATTTACTAATCCCCACCAACTCTGGAGGTGGGTATAAAAAATGTAACGCAATGAAAGAGACGTATTAAACCCGATTTGTATTAAGGCTGAATTCGTTTCAGGACTTTCTTTGATGATTGAGAGATGTCCGTCTATTTAGCTGGGCGGCTGGACGGTTGATGGACACGATAACTCAAATAAACCAGTCGGTATAGGTCTGAGATTGAAAATAGGCAACGTTTGAACGGCCTTTCTAGAACGTAACATACAAAACAACAGATTTTTAGTAAACAACTTTTACACTTTGTCATTTTCAATTGACACACTGCATCTATGTAAAATTTGGCAAGTTTTAACATTCGGAACCTCTCAATACAATTTGTGATACTAACACAACTTGTCCCATTCTTTTCGGTAAAAATCTAGAGATAAATGATATTTATCCTTAAAATATTGTTTTTACCATTACTTTTGTCCACAAGAACCCACTTAAACATTGCATACCGTAATTTGTACGCACCCTCTAACTAAGGACTGCATTAGAATGAGTTAACAACTCTCCATCAAAATAAATGACCTTAAGCCTTAAAATGTAACAAGAGGATATAAGAATATTTTCTGTGCCTCTTTCTGTACGTTACCTCCTATAGTACACAGCCTTACATTAAAACCTAAAAAAATATTTTGGTCATAACTCAAGTTTTGAAATTGAAACACTTTCCATTATGGAAATTTGACGAAAATTAAATATTAAATATTTTGGTTCATTTCCTTAATACAGAAGTGATAAATGACAAAACAAATTTGTTAAAATTAAGCAGAGAATGCAAACTGATTGTATTTAAAAGTCTGTCCAATTGAAATCGTAGCGAGATTAATTAAATATAATGAAATATGTTGAATATTAAGGGCCTTTTTCATAAAGACAAACAAAACTTGCCCTAAAACAGTATTTTGTTATATACATATATATTTATACACATATATATGTATTACCGTTTAGCACTTATTGAAGGTTTCTAATGAACGTATTCATAAACAGCATTCCAACTATTGGGCAGAAAAGTGCCTTTCGTTCTGTTTTTACCTTTTCCAAAACTGTTTATACTCGTATGTATTTCAAACTGATTGCGATGTACAAACAACATAAACGTGAATCGATATACCGAATAATAAAATACATTATTCAAAATCCTATGCAAGCTATTGAGAAATACAGCAATCTAATATTTAATAATTGGAACAATTGGTAGAAATGTTCCAAAATTTATAGAAAAAATTATAATTTCAAACAAATTCTATTGAAATTTTCGATGACCAGGTATAAAAACCGAATAATGAAAAGCTGCATCGTTGTTTTGATTTTTTTATTCATCGCTAATGTAAACAAACAGTTGTTTTGATGAACATTTTTTAATATTTAACAATAATGATTAAAACTAACAAATGCAATTATTTGCTAGTAATTTCGGTAAAAGTACAGCAGAAGAAAATTTGAAAAAATCCATACACTTTTGTAAATGTTCGACTAAAATAGCTTAATAAAATGATAAAACGTTCAATAAAAATGACAATCGTATAGAACGTTTAATTGAAATTATTTTGGTTGATGAATACAGTTTTTGGATACAACCCTATTACACCTGTTTAAAATTATTATGAGTAAAGCCCATAAACTTCATTTATTCTCGGAAATTCTCGGAAAATTATTATTAATTATTTCATTGTGACAAATAATCCACTTTTTACACTGAAATCTTTAAAGTTGACTTGTGAATGAAGATATCTCTTCAATATCGTTTAATATTTCTTACAAAACTTTAAACATTTATGACGTACAGGATGTTTATTCTAACAGTCCGCAGCCCATCTAATAAAATAAACTTTATTTTGTAAATTGTTTCTTATTCTTCGGTTAGTCGCTTTTTGGCTCAGTAAAATGGTTGAAATGATTATTGATCAATTCGAAGCCCTTTTTATAATAGTCACCGGAGAAAAATGGCACAGACCCATATCTAGACTATGCGGGTGATGAGCAAAGTTTTAATTTAACTTTAATTCATCCAAGATTTGTCTACGGATTGGAATTGGTGGAAATAAATAGGTTTACTACGTCGAATAATATCCAAATTTTGGTGGAAAATACGGCCGTCGCGGTGGAAATACGACCGTCGCGGCACCCAATGAGGACATACCTTTCGCATACCTGATGATGGTGTAAAATTTTGAACACTTGGTCTGATAAGAAATTTATGATATCACCTATCTCACTCAGTTTCAAATTTCGATTACCTGTAAGGAAAAGTCCCATTTGGTTTATGCGACCATCCAAAACTGTATTCACTTATTTACTATTGTATTTGATAGAGCGAAGGTGGTGCATTTCAAGCTTCTTCTTACTTTTTTTTGTCCTTTTATTTCTTAAATAACAGCGTTTAATGAGCATATGGAATTCATCCAATAATACCCTATGAATACCTAAAAAATATAAACACGCCGACAAATATTCTGAAAATTTTAAATGCGGCCTTTTGAAGGATAATACTCTTTAAAAACAAACGATTTGAATTCGATATTACAGACTTGGACTTTTCAAACAGCCATTATGATTTTAGAAATGCCTACAATATAGTAAAAAAACATTATATTTGTGTAACCCATAACACACAAATATAAAAAATTGCTACGTTACTACTGGACTTCTCAAATTTGATTATCTATTCCCGTTACAGGACAACAAGTATGAAATTCGTACAACAGAGAAGAGAGGGGGATGGAAACGATACCATTGAAATTGAAGTGAAAGTGAAGGCCCATGGCAACAAAGACCTTTTTTCCAAAGAAGAAAGCTGTCCACAGAAAAAGTTTAATCGCCTAAAACAAACTGCTGAAGGTTTATATTCCTCCAATGGTGTTTACATGACACGAAAAGGAATTTTTCCAAATTCGGATAAAACGTAGAAAAAAAGGCACAAGAATCTTATCATCTGACAAAATAAACCATTGGTGCTAGAAACGCCACATTAAAAAAAAAAAAGGAGAAACAGTTGTTTTTCATACGCCTTCACCCATTAATCTTTTGCATTAGTGCAAAAGTGTGTGCAGGTGGTAATTCACTAAGTCCTTACCAACAAGTGCTCTCTACTAATGAAACGTGTGAATGCAGAATTATAAGTATATGTTAAATTAGTTAATTTGTGTGGGGGATAACAGAAACTGTGGAATTATTCGTTCGATTTGTTTATTTTTTATCCTGCATTACCTTGAATGATTAATTTTTATGGTCACATTTTTTTAATGGTCTATTTTACCAGAAACAGTGTGACAACACGCTCCATTTTCACTTCAAATATTATTTGGGCAAAAGCTGAACGTATAACAAATGTGACTGAACTTAGCGTAAATGTTTAGGAAATGTGAACACAAGAATACATGGATTAAATCGACGTACCAGAAGGGTCGTGGTTAGCCGATTAATTTTATCAAATTTACCAAGAATTTGACAACACAAATTCAGGTTGCTACAGTCTTTGTTTTAGAACATACAGGAATAAAATTTCGGAAAATCTGTCAGTCTGCTTGGGAGATACAAGAATGAGCATGGCAATACACTCCACTTGTATTCAAAAACTCTATCTTGACAAACATGTGCCAAATCCGACTTAATTTAGTGTAACCAGGTAGAAGATATGATCCTAACAATATTCGAGTTAAAGTGGTAATATGTATGGCAGACACTAAAACGGGCTTGCTTAGCTAATCGATATTATTTCAGCAAGAATTATAAGTCAAAATGGTGAAGAAAAATTCTGATCGCTGCAGCTTGCTGATGAGAAGTTAAAGAGTAAATACTGATTTTCGGAAATAGGTCAATTTGTATGGGAAGGAATGGGCTGATACATCTTATTTACAATCCAAAGCTATGACATGGTAAAATATTAGGCTGTGCCAAGTTCTAAGAAGTTTTATAAAGATTTGCGGTAGTTATCGTGTCTACCAGCCAGCGAAAAAGACAGAGATCGCTTACTCATGAAACACATGTGATCAAAAGATACTGGGTACCTTAGACGCATCATTCTGGGTATTACAATTTTGAGGTATCAAATAACATATACCTTCACTCCTCTATTTCAAGGCATGAAAAACATGTTCATTGGAAATTCAGTCAATATTATTATATTATTATAAACTATAAAAAAACTCGTCATACTATAAAAAAACACCATGGACTAAGGCCATTTTTTAAGAAATATTAAACTTTCAGATATTTTCTCACATTTTATTTAATTATACCACGCTGGTATTTGAAGCCGAAAGGAGTCGCTCAAATTTGTATATATTTTTAAAAGACTTATAGTTATAGTTTTCCTTCTGAAAAATAAGATATATAGATAAGTCAAGAAGAAATTGTTTTCAATAGGATCACTCTCATAAAAAAAATATGAAAAATAATAAAAATATATTTCATTATATATTTTATTTGAAAAATGATTATTATTTTTAAAGACAGAAAAGCACTGATAAGCCCACTAAATTGTGTCACAAATGGAAAAGTTGTTGCAGAGTTTAAAAGATCATCAAATAGAGAAAGGCACACATGTACGAGTTCAACTACAATGTGGCCACCTCTGCTTCACAATAAAAGCATAGACATCTTACGCGGCTGCCCCAGCAAAAACTGCAACAAAATTATGGCACCAGCAAACGAAACAAAAAAAGAAATACAAAATGAAATTCTCATAAAGAAAACCCAACTGCCACTTTGTTCTCCGCGTTGATAGTGGCCGACTATGACCATGGTCCTCGGCAAACGAATTGTATGCAAGTGGCGGCGGGAATGGGAAGAGTAGAGAAATATGTGCGCCAAAAGCTGGGCATCTGGAATGCGATCAGTGACGATCGGTATGTGTTGATTGGAATTTTTGCCAAGTACTGCTTTTGTGTTTCCTTCTTGAGCTAATGCGGCGGCTGCTTCACCACTTGATTGAATTATTTTTATTGCCTTTACCAGGAGTTCGGAGGCAATGGTGCATTCGGAGAGCGTTGCCATCCGATTGGTTGTTTAGTGGGCTGTGAGCGCGTTTCAGCTCATTTCGTTTTGTTTTGGCTTTTAATATCGCAGCATAAAGCTTATTAATATTATTTTTATGACTGGACAAAACAAATGATATTTCATCCTTATGTGGTCCAACGATTTGAATTGACCACAGTAAATCCACGGGGACAAAAGCGTATGATGTGAGAGGAGGCCATGTTCGGGGTTGCCTTTCTTTAGAGGGCAAGTGATTTTCATAAGAAGAACCTGTGAATAATTCGCAGAAAGAAAAATGAGTTGTTCCTACGTAAAAACAAGAACCATTTAAGTTTTTGCAAAATACTCTGCAGATTTAGTGGTTTTCTGACGGCGAACAAGATGTAAGTTTACGTTCGTTGTTTAAGTCTTTTGTATTATTTATGTTATTTTTATATAGTTCAAGCTTTTTATTAGTCACTGCCAGATAAGTAGTCCACTTCTTTGTTTGTAAACATATTGGATTTCTCACTTAACTGAGCAGCATTTGAAACTGTTTTGAAATTACAAATTACTTCTTTTTGTGTACTTAGATAGGACAATTAAAAGGAAATGCACTGCCACGCCCCCACAGATTTATTGAACTTTATTTTTTCCCTTGCAATTTTTATTTGCAACGCTTCAGGAACGTCGCATATAAATTGGCGGATTCAGCAAAAATGTAATTTTCTTCTATATTTTCTCAGCTTCTGACTGAAATTTTTTTAATCAACGAATAAATGGACCAAACTTTAAGAAATATCTAATTTTACTGTATAGTCAACTAAACCGAACTGAACTGAGTCAAATAAACAGCAACTCAATTTGCTTATTTCTGCAAAGCATTTGTTTTGTACTTGTTAATAACAGCGTCCACAATTAAGGTGATCTCTTACAAATAAATGATGATTTCTTCGTGCATTTGTCGTCAGCTCCGTATAATTCTCTTAATTAATAAATACTCGTAAGCCTTTTTAGAAAAATTATGAAAAACTCCACTTTGCTAGAGGCAAATTCAGTCTTATCACGAACCGGACTATCATCAATTCGTCGCCTGTGTGAATGGACGCGGTTTAAAAACAAAAATCTTCTTCTATATCTAAATTTGTTAAATAACTAAACAAAAAAGAAAAAGTGGATGCACATAAATGATATAGAACAACTCGTGTCCAGCTCTCTTGTATTTCCCTTACAAAAAAATAGTTGGCCTCGAAATATTATCGCACTGATACCCTGTAAGGTGATCCGATACAGGCCAGATTTGCCAAAAATTAGTATGTTTGTAGTTCTCACTTATGTGTGAATTTTGAATCGGGCCATGTCTTCTTGTACCTCATACATAAACGATTCTATGGTCCTAGAAATTTTACCACACTACTCCGCGTAACGCCTTATAAGATGATCTGATTCGGTTAAATTTCAAACAACTGAATACATTTCTCACCTTACTTTTAATGCAACATTTGGAAAGAATAGGATAAAGCCTTCTTGCATCTTTTATATGAATGGATCTGTAATCCTCGAAATTCCATCACACTTCAACGCCATAAATTATCTGATTGTGTACCTCCCACACAAACGGATACTTGTTTCTCGAAAATTTATCATGCTATACTATTTACGGAATGCCCCTGATTGCCCTGGAAGATGATGAATCGTTTAAAGACCACCATCAGCAATACGAACTTATTGGCATACCTTAAATATTATTGCATGTTCATCTAACTTTAACCAATATCTGTAGAATCTCCCGCAATTTTTCCTGCACTTTCATAATCTTGCTAAAGGCAAATCTTAAAAAGTGTGGATTCACTTCTGATGACGGCAGATACTTGGATCATGTGCTCACTCCAGATGGAATAATGACTCCTTCCTCAGGATATAGTAGCCAACGATTTATGATGGTCTGGACCCTCACGGCTCCGTGACTCAAATGATTGTTGGCCGAATTCCAATCCCTCTGCTATTTCAGATACGGACTTGGAGTGTAAGCAGTACAAACTCATTTTTCCTATGTCCGAAAATTTGAGGACATTCTTGTACGATTTTCATTATTTCCCACGGCACTTTGAGTAGTTGCATATGTGTATCGATACTTCCATTGCACACATCCGAAATTTGATCACTAGTTCAGAACTATGTATGATCAGAGATGGATTAATTCGAATGTGTCAAAAGGCATACTATCCGGAGGAATATAAAATGCTTTGTTCCAAGAGTTCTATATCTTTCACTAGTTCGATTTTGAATCTAAATTCATTTCTGGATTCTGGCGTAATTCGTGCTTGTGGTCGTCTAGAGTCATCGCCGGGTCCCTCTTATAGCGAAAGACATCCAATAATTCTGTCGTACGGATGCCAATATTCGAGACTCTTGGTCGAATTCATTCATCAGGCCACCATTCATCGTGGCAATCAGCTGGTGCTTAGAATGATTCGTACACAATATTGGATTCCGATGGTTGAAAACTTGATCTGGACGACTATCAGCAAATGCTAGCTCTGTATTCTCTACAAAAAGCGTTGTCAAAAGCAGCTCATGGCAGTTCTTCCTCCTGAGAGAACGACCTTCTCACGACCGTTTGTTCGTACAGGCTTAGGCTTCGCTGGTCCATTTGACATCAAAAGCTACAGCAGGCGAACCTGTCGTATAACGAAAGGCTATGTCTGCGTTTTTGTGTGTTTTGCCACAAAAGAAATACACCTTGAAGCGACTTCCAATTTGTCCACGCCCACATTCCTGGCATCATTCAATCGCTTCGTCTTTCGTAGAGGATGCCCATTGCATTTATTTTCCGATAATCGTACGACCTTCGTTGGGGCATCTAAAATCTTAGCGCGAAAACTTCGTCAGACTTCGCACGCCGCTGTGACAGCTAACTTTTCCATCCAAAACTTTAGCTGACACTTTATTCCTTCAGGAGTCTCCCATATGGGTGGGCTATTTGAAACGGGTGTGAAAAGCTTTAAGTCCTACTTCCGAAAGTTCGCTGGCTCCTTCAAATTCACGTTCGAGGAGTTTTCTACTCTTCTGACGAGAATTGAAGCTAACCTTAATTCGCGTCCAATATGTCCGATGTCTCAGGGGCCTTCTGATTTTTCGGCCTTGATCCAGGACACTTTCTAATTAGTTCTCCGATACTTGCGCCCGTCGATCCGATTGTTGAAGAACGTCCAGCTTCAATTGTCAATAGATGGCAGAGGCTCAAGGCCAGAGTTTTTGTTCTCGATGGAAAAATGAGTACTTGCAAAAATTGCAAAAACGTGTCAAATGGCAATCTTCAGAGGATAATTTGAAAGAAAACACATTAGTCGTAATCGCAGACGACGATGCCCCATCAAATTCTTCGCGTCTTTGCCGAATTTCTAAGACATATTTCAGCACTGATCATCGTGTTCGGGTTGCCGATGTGATAACCCAGCGGGGTACCATCACAAGACCCATCACCAAACTCGTCGTTCTTTCGCTTGAGCACTAATTTTCTAAATTCGGAATAAACTTTTCATCGTTTTTCAGACCGCCCATCACCAAAAAAAAAATGAATTAATCAACTGAACTTAGTAGAATATGCACTATCGTTTTATTATTTTCTGAACAAAACACAAACTTACATATTAATTTTTTCAGCTAGATTTAAGTCATAATTCGAGCTATGCATTCCAACAGCATGAGATTCCTGATGCGTCTTTCGTATCTGTCCGTTGGAATGTAAATTCTAAATATCATTAATTTTCAAAGCTCACTAAAAAAAAGCATAGTTTCAATACCGACAAGAGTATATGTCAGACAGACCCGTTATTGTTCATTTATTGTAGCAGCACTGCAAGGCGGGCGGTAATGTTGATGCCAAAATATACTACGGCATTTTCGATCATTTTTTTTATGTTCATCCTGGTTTGCTATCCGCCTGGCCTCGCCGAAAATTCATGGCTTGACCGGGTAATTCACACATCAACTCAAACTTTCAAAGTTTCGATGATGTGTGGTACCGATTGCTCTAAAGATGGCTACAATCAGTCTTATATACTCTCTCTGTCGCTTTACCATTACCAAAATCTGAAACCAAACTTCACTTGTTACTGTAAGTTCAGACGATCTAGTTCATTTGGTAAGCTTCCGCACAAATTATTTAAATTCAAATAAAGAAGAGATATTGTTCAATTCCATCCTACTAATTTTTGGTGTTTTCTTTTTTCTTTATATTTCTACCCTTTGTAAATAATTTGTGAGAAATACTAGAAATTTATTTGTGATATTTCTGGCTCGCATAAGTATAGACCAAAAGCCACATTTCGCTCCAGTAAACCTAAAAGTTCCCTAATTCCCCACATTTTCACACATTCCGAAGATGTCTAGCTGATAGTACCAAAAGTTGAAAAACAAAAAATATTCTGTCACAGAATAAGTGGATAGTCTGGTATCGCCAGAACGAATCGGGAAATAACCTCAAGATATTATTATTCCGGAATTCAACGAGATACTGAAAATTTGATTGAAGAATGCATTGAGTACCTAATGTATAAAGCAACCAATTTGAAGCCTGCAGAACTGTACCAAGCAGTGTCGAGTAAACAACGTCTTGAAATAGTTGGTACTGACTTGTTTGGTTCATTGCCCAGATTGTCGTGGATTTTCATTGTTGAGGATAATACATTAAAGACAACTACTGAAGACTATGAAAAGAAGCTAATCGAAGAAAAGGCTTTGCAATATGGTATATACAGGGAAGTCAGCCAGAGCCAACGCAAATATCGAGACATAAAAGCCGACTTCCAATAATGGCGGTTGGCGATAACCAGACATGAAGAGACTACATGGCAAATAATATAATCATAATAGAATAAAGTGAATTTTTAAATTTCGCGGGCTACGTACATTCGACTTTCTATTACTATTTTTTTTTTTTTTATGTTGGTACACTCGCCTCGAAGATACGAGTATGTTGACAGTTTTATCCACACAGCATGTTTAGTTCGTTTGTGAGAGGCATAAATAAAACAAGTGTTTTGCGTGTTCGTTCGTTTGTTATTTTCTGCTATTGAAAAAATGGATCAAAGAAGTTGCATCAAATTTTGTGTAAGAATGGAATTAAGTTCTCGACAACACTTGAAATATTGACAGTGGCATACGGAGAGTGTACTCCATACAAGTACAAGCTTTTCACAGAAGGTCGAGAAGGTGTGAATGACGACAACCACCGATGAAAATGTTGAGAAAGTGAAGAAAATTGATATGGAAAATCGTCGAATCACAATTACAGAAGTCGGTTGGCTCATGCTATGCAATTTTTTCGGAAATTTTAGCCATGAAGCCTGTGGCAGCGAAGTTCGTTGCAAAATTGCTGAATTTTGACAAAAAACAACGTCGCTCGCTCAGGAATTGTTGAATGACGTCAACGATGATCCAGATTTGCTTAAAAGGGTCATACCTGGTGACGAGTCATGGGTATATGGTTATGACATCAAAACCAAAGTCCCAATGGAAGACTTCAGGACAGCCAAGACCAAACAAAAGCACGCCAAGTTCGATCAAATGTCAAGGTTTTGCTCACTCTTTTCTTCGATTACCATGGCGTAGTGCATCAGGAGTTCTTACCACAAGGTCGTACGGTAAATAAGGAGTATTACCTTGAAGTTATGCGACGTTTGCGTGAAGCGATACGAAAAAAGCGCCTGGAATTGTGGAAAAAAATTATGTTTTTTGGATCATGATAATGCACCTGCTCACTCATCTTTGCTTGTGAAGATTATTTGGCCAAAAACAACACCATTATCATGCCTCAGCCACCGTATTCACCAAATTTGGCCCCCTGCGACTTTTTCCTTTCCCAAAATTGAACAGACTCATGAAAGGACGGCGTTTTACGACGTTTGAGGAGATAAAAAATGGAATCGCTGAACACACAAAACACTTATCTTATTTATACCTCTCACAAACAAACTAAACACGAGTGTACTAACATAGAAAAAAAATAATAATCGAAAGTCGAATGTACAAAACCAGCGAAATTTGAAAATTCAGCACATTTTTTGAACACATCTCGTACATATGCATATTGCATTTTGTTGCTGAAATCAAACTCTGGATGATTTACTCAACGTACGTGACGTGAATGACAATGTCAACAAAATAAAAGTAAACAACAAAATCATTCTTTATTAGACGTCGGATCCCGATTATTTGTTTCTGCACATATCCTAAGTAGTAATATTAAACATGCTATGTTAAAATTTGTAATTACATTGTAATACAGCAATAGAGCACAATTTCTTGTGTTATTGCCTATTAATATAACATCACTTTTTGGGAAAGCTAGAAGCTGAGATAGATCGCATAAAGGTAAATGTGTGAAGTGGAACATTGTCTTAATGAAACAACACTTTCTTTTTCCCCAAAGGCGGCGTAGCATAATATTCACCGTTGATGGTGACCTTGCCTGCAGATGGAACCGTCTTCGCCTTCTTTTGACACTGTTCTCCCGTACCAGTCCACTGCTTTAACTATATCTTTTGTCTCAGGTGTAAAGTGGTGGAACCATGTATCATCCATGGTTATAAATCGACGCACAAATTCGGCTTTATTGCGATGAAACATCACCAAATACTCTATTGAAACACTTTAACGACGCTGTTTTCGTTACATTGAAAACAAGCGCGGCACCCATTATGCACACAGCTTTCTAATCTTCAAGCCTTCGGTCAACATACGATGTATAGCACTTTTTGAAATGCCTATCATTTCGGTCAGCTCACGCACCTTCAACCGACGATCATCCGATACCATTTGTGGATTTTCTTAATCATGTCTGGCGTGGACACCTCAATTGGTCGACCACTACGGTGTTCCTCTTGTCAGCTCGTACGGTCTCGTTTAAACTCTGAATCTAACTCGGCTTTAATATTGGTTGGACTGCGACCTTTCAAATGAAAATATTGAATTACATAACGGTCACCAATTTTTTCCGTGTTTACAAATTCACTGAGATTATTTAGTTTTGATGGCGCACATAGAAATACTAAACATGGCGCCAACCTTGAAACTTAAAACATACATATGTTTTATAAAACAATCTAAAACCAGCTATTAGGATTTTCGAAACAATCACCTTAACATAGAATAACATTTTTAGTTTTTCTTTTAATTCACCCATTTTTTGCTATGCCAAGCACCTAATGTCGATCTTCTGTAACACGTCAAGGAATATTTTAACCAACATTCCTATTTTTTATAAACTCACTCTGTCTGCTGCAAATATCCTTGTTTTCTACCAACTCTTTATGCTGCGCCTCTTAAGAATCTCAGAAATTTCTCTTTTGTACTTACACATCTAATGATCAATTAGACATTTGATTGCTCTTAAGTGTATTAAAGAAGTTTTCCTTGTACCTTCCCAGCTTCGATTTGCGGTGCAGAAGAGACACACTAAGGAAAGAATAAGAGAGAGGGAGAGAGAGAGAGACAACAGACACAGCAACATAAAAATTACTTTAATATCTCATAAAAACCGACAGATAGGCCAGAACAAACCACTAGAGAACATAACGACAATGACAACAACAACAACATCGGCAGCAACTACAACAATAACAACAACAACTGCCACAACATAAGTATCGGGGAAAAGGAACAAGAAAGCAAAGTAAACATATAAGGAATCCTTTCATTATGTACCGCTGTCATGTCACATAAATCGCCGTCTGTAAATGTCTTTTCAGACAGGGCAAATATGTACCTACGACGGTTAGTGGCTACGACGATTATTGGGTACAATGTTGGTTGTTTGGCTAGCTGGTACCCTTTTCTTTGCCGAGGTCTTGTAGTTGCTGCAGTTATTGTTAAGATCTTTTGATGATACCCCCAGCCCGGCAGACTTACCGCTTCAGCAACTTAAAAAGGGCTCTATCTTTGCTTCAGTTTTTTTTTATTATTTTTTTTTTTTCTTTTTTTTTTGGAAATTTGTGTTGTTTTGTCTAAATACCCAAGGTAGAAGAGACACAGTCACAGGGAAAAAAAACGCCAAAATCTAAGTTAAGCTTATGATTTGAAATTTGGATTTCTTTATCCATCTGGATGCCTTTACCCAGCCGCCTTTGCCTCTCTGCAAGACTCTTAACTCCAGTTAACTTCAAATCGGTTTGAGTTTTTGTTCTCAACACCACATCAACTTTTTTTTTCTGCTGCCTTTTTTTCTGTTGTACCTACGAGTACAAAACCACAAGAACACAAAAAATGTCTGAGTATTTTTATGTCATTTTAAAAATTGGCGCCCAACGGCATACAAAATGAGCTACAAAACTCCAAAACAACAACAACAGCGTCAAATCGCGAAAAATGGCAACAACAGCAGCTTCACCATAACAAGCATGTAACTCTTCTACCGCCATAGAGGAATTCCGGCTAGTAAAATTGTAGGCTAAACTCAACATGCTAGCCAGCCAACTCAACACGCTGTTCGTTTGTTCGTAGCCTCAATGCTATCCAGCTTTGCTCTCAGGCTATCAAAATAACAAGAAGAAGAAGAAGATGATTCTGAAAGACATTATCCAAATTGGTAGTTATGTTTTACATTTACAGCCCATGATGCCAACTCACACTCTCACCAACGGCACAAAATAAAAATCTAAAGAAATCCATTTTAATGTTAAGATTAGTTGAAAAAGGACAAGCGTTTTAGGGTAATAACACGAATGTTCCACAAAATAGCACAGTTACTTATTTTAAGGGGCACTGCCAACATTATTTTGTCATGGGCTCTTAGGTATTAGATAAAGTATTAGAGTTGGTGAAAGATCGACTTTCATTCAAAAACCATTTATACAGCTTTTTCAGATTGCGTAAAAAACGACATTTCTAGAATTCCCATTACGCATTCTAAATATCTCCAATTTCGTTTAGAATGATATGCAAAAAAAAAACGGTGAAAATGATTACTTTCGTTTTTTTACAGCGCAAACATTTTTGGGGAATATGTAAATTTCAATTTGGGCTCTCTAACTGCTATTTACTTGGATGTAACCAGAACTCTATACCGAATTTCCCAAGTAGTTCACAACTTTCCAACTTCACGCAACCATTCCCCAGTGATGCTATTGGACATATGTCTGACGATAGCTAAATTAAGAAAGCTGCTTAATTGCGTAACTTAAATGACATTCTATCACCAACGCATAACAACATGAAACATGACGCATAATAACATGAAACCAAGGCTGCTGTAACTCAACTTTCATAATCAGGATCAAATTTGGTGGGCTGGTTCATAATTCGTTCATATTAGATAAAAATTTTTACGAAATCACGAGAGAAACTCAGAAATGGAAACCACTATAAGTTGGCAAAGCTTCCAATCGCTACTAGAACCATGATATATGGAATGTTCAAACTCTTCTTGTGAAGAGCATCCAATAGGCCTTCACAAATATAAGGCCGGCACACCGCTATCCATGATGTGCGCAGGACAAGACAAGCAGGCACTCTATTCATAAATTGTTGCAAATATAGCAGATGCCATGAAGAAAATCGTAAATTCGGCTAAATATTTGTACTAGTTAAGAAATATAAACACCTAGCCTAGCGAATTAGACTGTAAGTAACCGCATAAGAAGAAGCTATCTTTCACAAGTTTCCCGTGATGGACGATTTTATCATTCTCGATGATGACTGCCTGGAAATTATGAGAAAATTATTGCTTGCCAATCGTTACTTCTACGGGCATATCAACCGACTTAATTATAAAGCCCTTTCTCGCTGAACAAAAATTCAACTATCCAAGAATTTATGACGCGATAGCGGTAGTCATTAAGAGAAAAATACTCCGCAATATGGACGGTAATGGCGATTTAGAAGCTCAGAAGCACTGACTGCTTTTTTAAAATCATGAGAAAATCATTTGAATTCAACTTCATCATAGAGATACGAATTATCCTTAAGATTTGAAACGACATTACTTCTACAAAGTTTCAAATTCTGCTGAACTTCTCTCTTAAGATCAGGAAACCCCTTCTATACGTATCTAATCGGAGAGATGACATTACTAGACGATGCTCAATATGACTTTTCAGTACGAACTGCTTAGAATTCATAATAGTATTTTCCCGTATATGAAGAATTATAGATTTCTAAGGGAAATAGTGTTCTAAAATTATGAGAAACGTACATGTACTTAAGACGACATTCTTACAGCATTGCAAATTCTTGCATTGTATGTTGTTAAAGTTTACTGTTAAAGTTTTCATGATTGTCGTTTTGCTTACATTATTTATTTTCGAAGAGGGATTGTTGATGATCCATTACTTTAGATTATTAGAGAGAGAGAGGGATGTTAATCGTGCTCAAACAAAACAACATGACTTGCCACACCGATGTCTTTTGATAAATCTGGAACCACAAGTATGGTACTCTCAATTGAGCGAGTTTGATTAAAACGGCGAATATACCGTATGGCGACGATATTGATCATTGTCATCATGCTCGATCGATTATGGAATCCACCTTAGTACGTAGTTAATTGGTAGTGCGGATACAACACCGATTTGGGGATTGAAACCATTCTATACACTTTCAAATACATTTCATTCTAGTGATGCTTCGAAGTCCTGAAAATCATGAACGTGTCCTATGATTCTTCTTTTTATGATGTCACATTCTGGTTGATGTACGAATTGCCAGCTAAAGTGACTATAATATTAATAATAATACTATGATATCTCTTTTCGAACATCTTAAGAAAACAATAAAAACAGCACTTAATTACTTAGGCGGCTGCCGGTCTTCCCCGATTCGCTACATCAACTTTTGACAAGCTTTGACTAATGCGTGTCCCTGATAAGCCGCTCATTTTAAATACTGTAATGTAAATAATAATGGCGGAAACGCTGTTAGTCTATCCTTATTGCGAGAAGAATGCCACAATTCTTAATGCGTTTCGAAATCCCATAGCACCATTATGATGGTACTAATTATTAGGGGCCTAATAGTAAGTGCAATGTTTTTTTTCCTCTGACTTCAAAAATTAAAACAAATTTACAATATTTGCTTTGTTTCACAAACAAAACCCGAATAAATCTATATAGGCAAGAGATTTTTTAAGTAACTCGAATAGCAGTTGCCTGAAAAAGGCGGTTATATAAATATTATACCTATATATATAGCAAATAGTATTTGTATAATTTTTTTATTCAATATACCCACGGAAAGTAGTTGATTAACTATTTAAGTTGATCGCTTTCCAACAGTCTTTTTATGTTCTTCAGCACATAAAATACCATCGCACATACCAGAGCAACATAAAATTACATTTGCCAAAAAACTTTTTTCCATTCACATAATGCTTTATATCTCTCCTAGACTATTCAGTCCCATATCTGCAGTATTTTGAGAGGAAAGAAAAATAAACACATTCCAAGAAACTCTAGCAAAATACGAAAAAAATCAACCTTTACTAATTTTTTGAAGATACGGCAAAAGATTTAGGCAACGAACACGAAACTTCAAAAGCAAAGGCGGACGGACGTCTGTGTAGACGTACAAACAGTAGATCTGCTGCTGCCGGCTGGTGTTTGGTCTTTAGTGGTCGTAACAAACCACAAAATAGCTTCTGCTTCCTTGTCTTCTACATTTTCGCCTAATCAAATGAAGTTCTTCAAACGGTGGCTAATTATTTTATGGGACATTAAATGTACTAAAGACACAATGACAACAGCAGCAACAACAGTAACAGCAGCCACTATAGCGATCTTAGTTGCTATAACAAACTAGTAATTATCTGCACAAGTTACTTAGTTAGTTTCAGTGAGAGAATTTTCCAAAAAAACAATAGAAAAAAAATTTAAAAAGAACTTTTATGAAAAAAACAGATACATTGTAAACACTTTAATTCAAATTCTTGGAATATTTCTTAATGACGAATTTTATGCTCTTGGTAATTGTACTTTAGTAATTTTAATGACCTAGCAACAGCAATGGCAAAGTATATAGCAATGGCTTAGAGAGCTTATAAAGTTAGAGAAGGACAGTCAAAACGGCGACATGCTGATGTCAAAGTGGAGCGGCTGTGAAAAAAGAGATCTATTTTCATTCCCTAAAAATATAGTTAGAAAAAGCTTTTGTGCCCATTTTAAAATTGATAACACAGTCAAAGCTGCCTTCTGTTAAGGCATTTTATGGTCAATATATAAGAAGTCCAACTTCTTGGAACAATATAAGTACTTTCGAATGACACGTACAACGTTAAATAAAACGTAAAAATCAGTAGTAAAATCATAAATTAAATAAATCCCCTTGTCATTTGAAAGTTCAAACAAACATGACCAGAAATTTATGTATTTTTAATGTAGTTAATTTCTGGAAGTTTGCTAGAAAGACTGAATAGAAACCAGGCTATACTACTGCGTTCAAAAAGTAAAAACTGCTTTCTATTTAAATAGCGCTGCTATATAGGTATACAAGTATAATCTCAGAAACATTTTTTTCTAAATTAGTAGCACCGTGGCTCCCATCTGTACCAAATAATCATAAATTACAATAGTTTTTGAAGTACGATATGGAATTTCTATTGTGGAACCATTTAGAATCTTCCACAAGGCATTCTGTGAAGCGACTTTGTCGGAAAGAGGTGGTTCTAAGTGACATAAATAGTCCAAGAAAGGCCGATAATGAGTTGAAGACGAAAAACATACCCGGACGATCATCAACCTCTAAAGATGAAAATCACTTCCCATAAATCCGATATTTCGTGATCAAAACCCACTATTTAGAGACATTGCTGATGACATTTCAATGGATCAGTCGCCTCCATTTTAAACATATTTTGCATCTCAGGCTCATCAAATCTCGATTGACACAAAAAATTCTAAATTTTTTCGAAGATATCGTCGCTTTAAAATATGCAGAGAGATGACTTCTCCCTACCAGTACTTTACATAATGCATTATTTCGGAAGACCGAGAATATCGCATCAAAATCGATCAAAAATCAAGATTTTCTCGATCATCGTGGTATTGTGCATTATGAGATTTTTCCACCGGGTCAATCTGCCAACAAGAATATTATTTTAGTGTTTCATGTTCATTTGCGTGAAGTTATTTGCAAGGTAGACACACCATAATAATGCGACATCGACAAAAGACACAATATTGTATCGATTAAGGAGATTCAACGTGAATCTTAATGGGCTCTGTATGCCATATCGGAAGATGAATATTTGGAATGCTTCGAGAATTAAAAAAAAAAAACATTGGCGTACGTGTACTGTATCCGGAGAGAATAGTTTGATGGTGATTAAATAGTTTTGTACCAAACCGAAATTATGTGGATGATTCATTTGAAGTTTCCAATGTAAAATGTGTTAATCTTTGTTCGATTGTAAAATGGCTTCAATTCAAAAAATTTCTGAAATATGGAAAAATAACCAAGTGGAATATTTTTTGTTTTGACATGAATGGCTGTGAGCAGGGTGTAAAATGACTGCTTTTCATTTAATGTACAATTTGAGATAGTTTTCGGGAATATTGTGCAATCTCTTAACATCAAGAGCCATTGACCATCCGTGGTAAGATGGTTAGCACACACAACTACCGTACATATGGTCGTGGGCTCGAATCCCGCTACAACCGGGTCGGTAACTAGTAGACTCCCTTCGGTGAGTCTAAACATTAAGTGCATGTAAGTTCACTGAATGAGACTATCCCATACCCAATCGTGGGATGAGAAGAAAAAGGGAATTCGTTTTTAAACACTATTTCTCACTGCTCAATTTTCAACATTTCTACCGTTTATTATTGTAAAGTTGATTACACAGCTGAAGAACCTTAATGCAGTGATTTTATCAGAACACTTTAGCTACTTTTAAATATGGCTCCGCAAGCGCTCGGTATAATATATTGTATATAATGTGCCGCATCCAAAAATTAACGTCTGAATATATCAGTCATTTATGAGGGTCCCAAAAAAATTATTTTGGTAAAAAATGGCAGCCTTATAAAACATATGTTTTAAGTTTCAAGGTGCCACGTTGTTTAATGTTTTTATTTCAACCATCAAAAGTAAACGATCTCAGTGAACTTGTAAACATGGAGAAAATTATTTCCACTGGAAAGGTCTCGCCATAGTGGTCGACCAACTGAGGTGATCACGCCAAACACTATTAAGAAAATCCTCAAAATGGTATTGAATGAAAGTCGGCTGAATGTGCGTGAGCTAGCTGAAATTATAGGCATTTCGAAAAGTGTTATTATATATTGTTTATTGACAGAAGATTTGAAGACGAGAAAGCTATGCACAAGATGGGTGCAAAAACAGCGTCGTGAAGATGTTTCAGTAGAGCATTTGGCCATGTTTCACCGCAATAAAGCCAAATTTTTCCGACGATTTATAACCACGGGTGAGACATAGGTCCACCACTTCACACCTGAGACAAAGAAGCAGTGGACTGGAATGGGAGAATCGTGTTCAAAGAAGGCGAACATGGTTCCATCTGCATTATTTGCATTATCTTCAGCGGCGAATATTATGCTAATTTATTGCAACGTATGGATAATGCAATTATGGAAAAAACCGCATTTGACATAAAAGAAAGTGTTGTTTCATCAGGACAATGATCCAGTTCATACATACACTATTGGCCAGATTTAGCTCTTTCGGACTATTTTTTATTTCCAAACTTGAAAAAATGGCTCGGTAGTAACAGATTTGCCAACAACGAAGAGGAGGAGGAGTCTGCGGTTGATGGCTATTTTAAGGAGTTTGACAATTCGTAATATAAACAGGGTATAGAAGCTATTGAATATCGCTGGAAAATGTCTGTGGAGCTGAAAGGGGGTTATGTTGGAAAATAAAGGAAATGTTTCCTAACTTTTTTTGTGTCTTCTTCATTATGTCGGCTAGTTTTGGGACCGCCCTTGTATGCTTCTCTTCCAATTCAACACAACAAGTATTGACTGTGTGTAATATTCTTCTTCTAATTTCCAAGATTATAATATCTTCTTATTAAAGGCTGAGACGAAGTAGACAAAGTCATCCACCGCTCAAATTGATTGATTTATACCGTCATTGCCCATGACTCTTTTATTGAGTCATGTGCTCTGTATTTTTTTGCTCTCCTTTAGGATTTGTCGCTGTGTGAATATCTAAATATATTTTGATTTGCCGATTTAAAGCTACATTTTACGGCACCGTTTAAATACCACTTTCGAATTCAACATTTTGTGTGATGTTTGATTGTTTAATTAACAACTTATCAATCGTAAAGAAATATGGTTTACGGCCAAACATTTAAGTATTAGAAAATTTTGTCCTTATATTCCATGGTTTCGTTATACTTAAAACATGAAAACCTATCAATCTCTTATATATACTCGTATATATATAAAAAGATTTCCATACACTCTCCATTTGCTTTAAATCCAGTTTCTTCGTTACTGCGAATTGCTATGTTAGTTATGGATATCTGTTTACTTCCGCGACGACTGTCTTTAAAGCTGATCCGTTAGAACTGAAAACTCCCTGTGCGGTGACACCAACCCCACCGTCACTCTTCAAGCTTTCTTCCAGCAGCAGTTAAATGTTCAAATGCATATTTTATTGATGCGATGATGTACACAGTAGAAAATATTGAATAAATTGAATTGCAAGTGCCAGTCAATGACAACATAAAACCAGAAGATGGCCGCAACAAAGAATCCACTAATGGCAGAAATATGTTTTGTTTAAATTTGCATGTGGTATGAAGTTATGTTTATTCTATTCTATATACAAAGTTTTCGGTTTTCTTTTTCTTCTACCGTTCATGAGGCTTTTCTTGTCCCACTCCCCCGGGGAAACCTCAACGCACAAGAAAGCCTAAGAGCTGTACAGGGAAGGGGGGGGGGGCAAATAACAAAAGAATGCAACGGTAAATGTTGTTATTCAAACGAAGAGAACACACGAAATGTGTAAACATTTGCAAAAGTTAAAACTACGACAAGAAGAAACCGGACAAACACAAACGCAAATGTGATAGCAAAGAAAATCGCAGCAAAGCAAATGTTTTCCATGCAAGTTTGTTGCTTAAGTCTTTTGTTGTCTTGACACTCTGCTGCTCTACGCTTCGCTGTCATGCTGTGGGAAAATATAACGTGGTGGGGTAAGAAGAAACCAATATAAAGAGGAAATGGTAGAAAAACATGACATTGGCAAGAATTTTTTTCTTTGTTTTGCTAAAATTTCATTTACTTTTATTATTGAATCGAAAAATTTGCAACACAACAAGCATAAACAATAAATAAAATTCCGCACGTAAAGCGAAAGAGAAAAGAAAACAATATATAAAATCAAACAAAATGTAATAAACCATAGACTTGAGTATTCATTACATTTACTATTGTTGAGGTAGAGTTAAGACATATAATAAATACCTTTGAACTTTTGTTTTATTGTTTTAATAAAAACATTTGTTTACATATCATATAGAGAGTAAAGAATAATAATAAGAATAAAAAATAATAGATATAAACATGTCCTGGATGATAAAAAAAAACACTCATTGAATAGTTCAAATGCATACTATTTAACTTAGAAATGTTGGTATTCCTATAGTTTTCCGTAATACATTTTAAATCGAAGCGATTTATAGAAATTTTGTTCCTCCAGTTAAATGGTGAAATAATGTGTTTTGTGGCGTTACCGTATAAGAAATACTTTGAAAACGTTGAGTTAATGAGAGTATGATTTTCTACGTACTGTGCCCCCTATTTTTTAGAGAAAAATTAACGTTCAATACAATCACTAGATATCGAATTTATATAATTTTCACCAACATGTACAAATACAGGTAATTTGGACGGCTCAAACTCTTATACAGGCAAATTTGTTTTATTTAAGATAAATTTTATAATAATATTATGAGCTTTAGGAAATTTAATGTGACCATGAATAAGACTTTGAAATTCATGTGTTGAGCTGATTATAATCATTGTCTATGGAGCTCAATTAACAGTACGGAAACAAAAATGATGCCTTAGATTTATTTAGCAGTCAATGCTTAAATCTTATTAAATAAGCAATAAATATATATCTACACTGAGTTTGTTCCACACAAAAGTGTGTTTTGTAATACCACAAAACAAAAAATTATATTTTAACATCGGGCAATTTTATGGAAGTTCCATTTCGTTCCAGATTTCATGTTGCACATTTACATAAAAGCACATCTGATGTCTGCTTCTGATTCATATACGAAACTGACATTTACTTCGTGTCTCTATTCTTTTACTGTCTAAAATTTAACTAGAAACCTACAATTTTTATCAAAATGTAATGAAACAAATATTTTGATCCAAAGACCCGTAACGAAGCCATATTGTTTTGCAGTTCCATTTGTCAATCTGAATCAAAACTGAAGCCTAACGTAGCTTCGTCGCTTGGCAGAGAAAAATGTCTGGCGTCAAATTGTAAAGGTTGAAAGTACTTCAGATAATTAATTTTCTGAATTTATGTTATCAGGTTTCAAAAAAGGTTCACAACAAATTACACATTTTGTTAATTTTAGACTTGAAAATCTTTTTTCAAATGAAACTAATTTTGCTGGCTAATAAAATATTTCATAAACTGAATAAGAATCAGAGCCATTTTATAATTATACCTTCACTTGTTAGAATAGAGATATATATCATTTAACACGGCAAAAAGTACCATCAAGAAGGAAGCTTCTGAAGTATCAGGTACCTTTTGAAGGTACACTAAAGGTGTTTCATTACTTTTTAAGTGCATTGAGTTGCGAGTGCTGGTTTGACTGGCTGGTAGACAAGATAAATGCCGCAAACATCTATGGAACCTATCCCAACCTAACATTTTTGCAAGTCGTAACCAGAGATTGAAAATGATCTATGTCGGCCCACCCATTCTGGCACATTCTGTACAAACTTACTGATTTACTTACTCTAAAACAAACTTCTCTCCCTTTAATTTTTTTGCTCAATGTATTACCTCATAATGGTTGGCAAAATTTCACAAAATCTGCCTTTGACACCTCGTATACAAAAGACCGATTTTATCCATTCATTCTTAATGTCTCTTATCCAATATTTCTGGATTCAGTTACATTTAAAAAGCGTTAAAAATAGATTTAATTCTGAGAATAAAAATATGCGGTTCTGCTACACCCCATCTGGTACTTCCGTACCAATTGATTGATTTATAGAAATTATATTTGTTCCTAGCAATCTTTTATTTGTGGACTGTGATAACTTTTATATTTATAAATTGCACCGCGTTAAAATACTTGTTTAAATTTGAAACAATCTACCTGGATCAGTATAATTTTGAGAGTGTCAGGTATTTAGTACATTTATTTCTGCGAATGAAAATGTAAAGCATTGCCATGCCTCTCAACGTACCGTACATTGAAATTTGAAGATTTTGCAAATATCAATGAATGCTCTATAGTTTGTAATCCTAAGACTTCATTAAGTTAAATTTTTGTTTCTTTTATTGTGTTTTAATTAAGAATTCTCTTATATAAGGTTCAATCGATTTACCACATCCCTTCTGGCAGCCCTAGTTTTGTTGGTGGAGGCATCTGTATATTAGCTCAGCTGACTGAAATGTCTGTACTATTTGATATATAGCTTTAAGTTCAGTCTATCACTTTTTGCTATAAGAAAGCAATGCCAGTACAGAATAGCTTAAAGATACAGCTTTCTTTCAAGCGCTATTTAATAATTTCATCGAAAAGGAAAGACATTTTGCAGGCTTCAACCTACAAAGAGTTACCGTAAAAGTTTGTTAATTTTGAATTTTATTTCATTACTAGCTGACCCGCAAACGTTGTTTTGTGGTAAAAAAAATTAATTGCAAACATCTCATCTCCAACGCCATCTATCACTTCAAATAAAACCTTTTAAACCTTCGGGAATACTCTACCAATAATTTAAGACCAAAATGAGCCAAATCGGTCCAACCGTTCTCGAGCTTTAGCGAGACTAACGCACAGCAATTGATTTTTATATATATAGATTTTATTTTATTTATTTAAAAAACTTCAGTTCAGTGTTTTTGTTGAAATTAACCACTTTTAGCGCAGATAATAGCATAATAGCAAGGCTTCACACTCAATAATAGTATTTTGTTCCATTTTCGGCGAAGAGCAATAAAGCGTTACCCCTTTCATATTTCTAACTGACACTTCAGCCAGCAAAATGGACCATGTGGAGAAATATATGTAGTTTAAGCCCGGGGAATGTGCTTTATTGGATAGTGCCGAACCTTGGTAAAATTTCCAATTTTTCCTACCGAACTATTTACGTGCCCAATGTAACAAAGTATCGTTGAAAATCTCACGTCAGAATTGTTGATTAGCCTTTATGTCCTTTGTGCGCTCTGCTTTCCCAGAACAATCCGCCACTGTATGTTGCCTCTTGATTTACACTCTAAACAAACACTATCGTTGTTTTTTTTAGGTGCGACCAAATCAATTTAGAGTGTTAAATTATCAAAAAAGGTAGAATTTAAACATAGAATGGAATAATAAGGAGATTTCATTGATTTGACTGACTTTTTATGATAAATAAATAGGAAATAAAATAGATTCGAACCAACATTAAACTGTTTATTTTGCGCCCGAAAGCATGCTGTGATATAATTCTAAGGCATGTTATGATTGGTATCTAATAGTCTTCTTATATATGTATGATGTCAAATTTTGTCAAACAGGAAAAAATCTGTGGCAGTAAAAAAACAAATTCTCTTGCATCCCATAAAAATGTTATGGAAAAGTTTCTCACACGCTGTAAACTTATGGGCATTCTACTTTTTCGACTCACTGAATGGTTGTTTTTATCGTTACCCAATGACGACTGCAAACATTAATTTGAAAAGTTTTTATTGAACTCTTCGATCACTCGACAACTCGTTTGCCGGCATTATCGTGGTGACCGCCGTTCGAAGAAAGGTGGCTGACTGCATCGTGGCTAGAACCCCATTATCACATAATGAATAATTGCATGTACTAGCCATCTCACCACCCCATGATCGGACCAAACAACTTTATTAATCCTGAAATGTTTTACTTAATATAACGGGTTATCCATTTAGTAGTTTCAAAATCGCTGATCTGGCAAGGCTGTCAGCTGTTAAATAAAAGGATTGCCGTTTACGAATTAGATCACATAACAACCAAAGAAAGCGTAAAAACAGTTACAACTTACTACAGAAGTGGTGATTCACACATGGTGATTACGGTCGTCTTAATCGACTTACTGTGCAAGGAATTGACAAGATTGTAAAGAAATTGGAAGGGACTGGAAGCATTACAGATGTGGTCAGGCCTGTGCATTATTGCAATGTACGCACTGCCGAAAATATCACTTCTGTTAGTGAAGATGTGGCGAATAATGCGATTTTGTCGATTCCACGGCGTTCTCAGCAATTGAGCCTATCTTAGGGCCATCCATATAGAGTTCAATTTACGCAACAATTAAAGCCGGCTGACCATTCACAATGTCATAGATATGCTGATTGGATACTACACTAACAGACTTTCAATGCTGATTTTTAGAAGCTCATTTCTCACTCAGTTGTTACGTCAACAAACAACGAACAACAAAGCCATTGCATTCAGAAAAAGTGACTATTTGGTGCGTATTATGATCTGGAGGTATCATTGAGCCGTATTTTTTCGGAAATAATGCTGGACGAACCGTTACTGTCAATTCAAAGAGCTATGGCTGTATGATGACCGACTTTTTTTGGTCTGCAATTGAATATTATGAACTGGACAACGATGCCACGAGCCACACAACACGCCCGATATTGGCTTAATTCCACGTTTCGATGACGTCAGTTGGCCACCAAGATCATGTGATTTCACGCCGTTTGACTTCTTTTGTGGGGCTACGTTAAAGACCGCATTTACGCGGCTAATCCCCAAATTTTGGTGCATTTGAGAACCAACATTCGTCCGATTATCGCCGGGATATCACCAGAAATGTGCGAAACAGTGGTCAAAAACTACAATAGAATCCACTCCTGTACCCAATCCAGAGGCGGTTATTTAAATGGCATTGTATTTCGTACATAATGGCAATGTCCAAGCATTATAATCAAATAAGATTTTCTTGGAATTCATAGCTTAATGTGTGTTTTATCGCATTTAACTTTACTTTTGAAACCGAAATATGGATAACTCTTTAGATTATAAATATTTTTACAACTTTTTTGAGGAATCAATCAATTAGTTGAATTGATATGCACGAGGTAAATTAAGTTGTTTTAAAATATTCCAATGCGTCTCTTTAGCCCCTGTGGCATTTGCTACTGATTATTTCAGCTATTACTTAGGAGAGTCTTATTTTGCGTAATAAATTGGAAATAAAAAAAAATATTTAAATCAAATAGAACTCATAATTCAAAGAAAGGAAACCATCTGGCACAAATCCAGCCAAACCGATGGATAAACTTATTCGTCTTCCCTCTCGATCAAGTCTGACAGCCACAGAAAAGTCCAAACATATACATTATTAAACTCTAAACATTAATTTAGTTTTTGTTCATTTCCATCCTTAACATCATCAACATGACGTGGCTGCATTCTTGCTTATTATACTCCATGCCCGGCTAGTTTTCCTTCCGTTTGTCCCAGGCGAGCAAGCGATGGAACAAGTACAAATGGGAAACTCCAACTTGCTGCTTGATTGCTAGTCATTCGTCCATCCACAACCGATGTCCGTCTCTCGGTGAGCTTGTCTCTTTGCTCATCGCCCGCATCTGTCTGTCCCTACAACTTGTGATACTCGTATATATTTGTTGTAGAACTCGAGAGCAGCTTGAGTGCAGCTTGTGACCACACGCTTGTTTAAACGCATTTATACTATTTACACTTGAATGCATTTTCATAGAAACTGACATCACGAGGACGTTTCTCTTAACAAGTGTTTTTTTTTTTCTGCACTGTTTTTTTGTTCTTTCGTTCCTTCAAATAAACTAGTACCAACATGTAGTATAGAGCATGTATATATACATACATACATACATACATGTCTATGGTTTGCCATTCAGAATATTATTTTCTGAGATCTTAAAGTGTATTGGGGCATTACTGCTGAAATTTTTTGATCGATTTTTGCTAAGATTTTCTTTGACGTGTGCGGTTTTCTGAGACGTAGTTGAAGCATTATGTAGGGATTTAGGAAAGAAATATAATGCCAGATACAAACAAAAGTTCACACGGTGGGATTGAATTATAGAGAATCGTCTATGGATTGAATGCACATGCAATCGATGGTCGTGGTAGCTTAATATAGTTGTGCTTCATATGCTTACACAGCTTAAGATTATTATTCACTCTAATTTTCTAGATATTATATTGGCAGTTCAATAAGCTCCATATATGATTTTTTAGGAGCCTGCTTATAATGTTTTTAGGTAAATTGTAATCAAGTTATATATAGCGATATATCTTTAATTTTCCATTGCAATACGGGACTGCACCCTCATTCTGAGCCATACATAAATTTCGAAACTTAATTTTATGTGGTATACAAAGATTTACATATTCCAAAACTACATTCAATGTTTCTGAATTGAACTAAATTACGGTTACAGAGCTATCTTAAAGACCGTTTCAAAAATTATAAAAAAATTTGTGAGGGTTCTCTGAAATGCCACTTTAACAATCCTAGAGGCTTACTAATTTATAAATTGTTTTTTTGGATCCACTATTTTGTGACTCCTAAAGGTTACACTGGAGTGCCATGCAACTCTTGCCCAATAGAAATTATGTAGTTGTGGGTAACCGAATGACACCTGGATGCCTAAGTGTGTAATTAGGTTTACTTACAAAATCTATCCCTTCTTCTTGCATGAATACATTGTAAATCTCAAGCTCAAAAGCACATAAAAAACCCAAAAACTGATGAAAACCAGTCTGACCAAGGTGGAAGTCTTAGCAGTCCGGCTCGAAACTATGCTGAAAATTCACAAAATAATAATATCGTGCTCTTGGGGGTGGAGTGGAACGAACTGTCGGTTCTACATAGAGATCAATCCCATTCTTCAAATAGCTCTAATTGACGGATGGAAATTCGGCACTAGAGACACACAAAAGGCGTTGATCATTAAGATGGGTGACTCTAATGTTAATATGAAATAGATTACCTTTCTTGGCGTTGACTGGTCAATGAAATTTAAACGATGAAAATAATGATTCCGATAGCACTATCAAGCGCATTGGCGAACTTTGGCCAGGGACCAAATTTGAAATGCGTCTATTGCGTCGAATCACAACAATGTGGTCACCATCTTACGTTGAGTCAGCGGTAGCTGACATGGACTTTCTAGGGAAACAGAGCTCCTTAGAAAAAGACGCGACTTGGGAGGTGATCTTATCAACTCCTTACACTGAGAGTGGAGCTGCGGACATCCATCTGGTCATGGTATTTGTGCTTTCATCGTTTTTTGCTTGTTGCTCGGGAAATTTAAGGTGAGACTATGGACCGTACGGCTCGACCATGCCGCTATCAAGTTCAAGAAACCTACCAAAGAGGCTGCGAATACCGCAAATGGGTGTCACTTGAACCAGAAAGTTAATATCACTACAATCCAGAAACGCCAGATCTTCGGTAGAAAACTTTGAGTGACTCCAACTCGTATACGCATCCAACACGCCGGTGAAGATAAAAAGCTGTATTGTAGCTAGGTAAGAGTCCAATTTTCCCCCTAAGCTACGATGATGCTATTCTCTGCCTATAAGCCATATAAAGAAGTCGATTAGAACGCCGAATATTTGCCTATGAATGTAACTTCAATGCGCATTACGTACATTAGGGTAGCAGGACTGTAACTGGAGAAGTGAGTCAGTGGTGGAGTTTATTGTTCAAAATAAACTTAAGATTTCAAATTTGGGGGATACCCCAACATTTAGGATCGACATCATCCTAATCTCTGCTGTAAACAGTTGAGGGGTATCTAAAGACTGTTTCTTCTTCTAATCTTGGCCTGCTTACAGGAATCATAGGAGGAATAACGGAGAGGACTTTGGTAACCTGATAATGGTGGCTTTACGATTACAATTATTGATGTATGAATGGCTTATTTGAATGAAGCCAAAGTTACATAGAATCAACTCTTTTGGATCTTACAAGTACCCTGTCCCGTTGCAATTATTCAGATCATGCTACAGGTACCTGCTCGTGAAATTATTCTCATAATTGTGAATATATTCAGGGCCTGCTTCAAACAATACTATTCCAAGTAGATGAAAAAAATTAAATGTTGTCTTCATACCCAATTCGGGCGAGTCGATTGCTTCTAATCCTAAAGACTCCGGCTAATAATCCTCTTATCTTTTCTTCTGGCACGTATACCTGTTTCACTACAGCTAAGCAAAACACATCTCGCTGGAAAATTTCCTAAATGTGCGCTGCAAATGGAGCACATGGGCCGCAAGTTAAGAACCTCTGAGATTAAAAGTTTTCGCGTGATCTTGGGTCAAAAATTGGACTGAACCAGGAGCATTAAGGAAGAGGAGGTATATGCTCTGTAAGTCTGTCGTAATTCATAAATAAAACTACTTTTTCCTACTGATCATATAATGAAGATTTTGCAATTTGGCTCTGAGATGGAAGATGGTATTCCAAATCGATCGGTGCGGTGATTACATGTCAATGTTCAAGAACTAACCAAAGATAAACTTCTATTGCTTTACGATGAATGTTGACAGTAAAGCAAATTAAATTTTCCTTCAAATTATTTCTTTGATTTCTCACAATTTCCACAACTCTTTTTCATTGTGAGGAGGACAACGTTGTCACATATTTTCGCTCGATCTTAACGCTTCGCAGTCTTTTCGATATCATTCCTCTACTTTTGAAAACGTTGTTTCCGTTGGAGGAGAACCATTAATTATCATTTCACAGTCGTTTCTAAATACTACTCAGATTTTCCACAACTATATTCGACTTAGTTTATACTTTTCATAAGCGATCACTTGTTGGGTATTTTATGATTTGCCATAACAGTTCCTCATTTAGATAAAGTTCCTTCATTTTGACTCGATTCTATAATATCATCCGAATTTACACATCTTTCCCTCATCTTGAGCAAGAGGCTGAACTTTGGTGTCTGAGCTGAAGTCACTCTTAAGGCATCGGATTGTGGCAGATTTAACCGAATTCACAGGAGTTGGAGTCAAATTTATTTGCACGACTCCAATTTTGTAACTTCACCCTTTATTAAAATTTTTAATGTTTTCCTAGTATTAAAAATCTTAATTCTTTCTTTTTACTTTCAAAATAAATGGAAACAGAAAAGAGAATAATTTGTAGGGATGGAAACTATGAATTTGATCACTATATATCACTATATATATTTTAGATTATACAACACAAACAATGAAAAATGGATCAAACAATATTCGTTTCGTTTATTAAGAAAAAAATTCTGATTCTTCGATTCTATCAAAATCAGAACCAATTCAAAAATTTTATATGGAATGTATATTATAAACGTTTCAAACATTGCAAAGATATTTGTGTCATTAATAAATAAAAATGGTGTTTACAAAGGAAACAAATTAAATCCATCTAATTTTTCGACTCTGGAGATGGAGTTGATGCCGGAGTCGAGGTTTCCTTATTTTAGCCAGGGAAACAACATCGTTTCAATAGCTACGCAAATACTTATTGACTTCATACAAACGTTGTATATTCCAGCTCAATATTTTTCCTTCTTGTTTGTCCTCCTTTTACCAATAACGTTCCTTCATTAGGGAAGATAAAGACCACGTATCTTTCACCTGATCTTTAACAATCTCTCACATATCCTGCGGTTATACACACATTTCTTTCAGTTTCGACTTATGCCTTTCATATGAATATCCTTAATCTGGTGGTCTGTTGTTTGTATTTTCCATATCTGGCCACCTTGCATATTAGTCATTCAGAAATATACATTCCTGAACATGAAGAAATTATGGCAATTTCGAACAAAGTAATTTACAATCTGTCGACTTTTCTATAAAAATTAAGCGGATGAATACAACATTTTTCTTTCTTATAAAATCCACTTAGGCAAAAATCGTTTTCTCCTGTCTGTTCTCCCTTCCATCCGACAGGCGAAATGGCAAATGCCAATGGGTTTAGGTTTTTGCGCTGCATCCAAAGCCAAAATCTTCTGGGGAAAATTACAGAAATCATTTAGAATATGTAAAGAAAATAGGGAGAGCTGAGCAGAGGACGACGACGTTGATCGTATTTACGAAGATGTTGCAAGAAAAAAAATGCCAAAAGATGGCAAACATCAACCGCAAATGTAATTTCGGTTTTAGCATAAACGTGACTCAACCTTCAACAACTGCACATTCATTGGCTTAGACGGCCAAATGCGTTCGTTGATTTTGATTTGTTCACTGCGCAACCGCGCGCAGCGGCCACATGAAATTATCTCAACGCCGCGCCTGTGCGCACGGTAAGCGTTACACAAATTCCATTCAATGGGGCAGCATCATAGCACAAAAAAGCAATTTCTTTGTGCAACATGACTGCATTTAACATAATTATCAGCTACGGCAAACAAATCGCCAATAATAACAACATCAACCTCGGCATATTAAAGATGCTACTTGAGGAGAAAAGAGGAGAACAAACCAAATAAAAAAGAAAGCTTTTTCCGTTTGTGGCCGGTTATTGCCTTTGCACATACCTACATAAACCTTAAGCCCGGCACGTCTGTTGTGCCCTTAAGGAATGCGTAAAACAGATGTGGCTCCATACAGTCGTTGTGATATTTCCTCCTTAGATTTGCTCTAGATTCGCGAATACAATCGTCATTTATGCACAAGCAAATCCCGGCAAGAGCTCACAGTGCTCACAAAAGGAGGGGAGCGATGAAGGTTGTTATTTGGAAAAATATATTTGCCTCAACTTAAAGCCACGAAAGAAATGATGGAGATAATATACAAAATTAAACAAATTCCTTTGCATTCCATGAATGGGGCTCACTGAACTTATATGTATGCGTTACTAATGCGTTTACTAATTTTATATTAATTAGATGTGACCTACTCTTCAACGATTCCAGAAGCACAGACGATTGAGAGCCTTTTAGCAGACATGTTTGTTACTTGACTACACGAAGTTTATTTCAGCTCACCAGCATTATTATATCTTAAAGGAAAAAAAAGAAATATGTAGGGATAGAACCTACGATTACATTTATGGTAGTCGAGTACATCAACCAACGGACTTCGGTCTAGCATGAAGATAATATGTTACTTTTGAAAACAAAAATTATTCTAAACATAATCCAGAGAAGACCACAAAAAGTAATTTCTTGTACCCATCTTATGTAATCGCGGCAGGTGAGGGAAAAACAAAGTTTGGCCTTCTCGAAACAAAAAAGTGCTGTTGGGGATGAGATTTGTTTGGGAAGCCTTCATCAATATACATATCTAGGAAGAAGATAACTGATGATCTTCTTCTCTAAACAAAGGTAATATGTGGGGAGTAATGGAAGTTGGAGGACATGAAGTAAATATGTAAGAAACAAGTAAGAATCTCTCTCCCTCTATATAGATGATGCTATACTATTTTTTGGCTCCTATTAATCATTACTCGATTTCCCGCAAGTATTTCCCATTTGATGGAGGGCGATGGAAAAGATGGCCTTCAAATTAAGAAATGGAATAAACTTGAAAATTATAAAAAAAGATGTGGTCCTCTCAATAATCTCTAGAAATCAGGAAGAAAACAATTTCAAGTTGTTCAACTTGTACTTACAAGTAATCTAAGCAGCGATAAGGAATAAGCAATGCTATTAGAGGTTCTCAAAAAATGTTTAATCTGCCACGGCTTTTCTCTATTTGAGGAGCAGACCGCTACGTACATGTCATTCAATTGTCACCTCTAATTAGCTTCAAACGTCCACAACTGTCCAATGCTCAGAAGATGATCACCCATAAATTTGACATTATCTTTATCAATCAAACACCTCGGCGAACATTCTCTGACATCTTTGGAAATAGACCCTAAAACAGCCCCCATTTTCTGCATTTTGTTTATATTTATAAGACTACACCACCGTGAACATTAACTAACCAAAAGCTCTTCGAATGTCTAAACATTTTCTACAACAACTTTTCGTTTTAGAAAATGATGCGCCGTTATTTTTTCTAATTTTCAAGATGACAATAAGAACCGTTGCTGATAAGATTATCAACCCTAGACTTAATCCTTATTACGATTTGGGAAGACAGCAGAGTGGTAACTGCAAAAAAGAGAATTCGCCCCATATCTTCTACAATACCTCAGGCCCGCCAGTTAATGTTCGAAACTTAAACTTGATAGGAATGACAAATATGCAATGAACAATATTTGGCAAGTCATTATTTACTTACTTACGTTTATCGACTATAGGCCAATCACATCGGAAATCTGCTCTATGTTCACAATTTGTCAAGTTTTGATATAGTTTCAAAATAATTGATTCATCCAAATGAAACTTTGATCATACACTCTCACCAAACATAACCCATCCAAAGCAACCGCTGGATTTTTATACGCCTAAACACGGCGATGTCATTATATAGGCCATAAATTAAATGAAATCGAAACTCCCTGTTGACGATGATGGGTCCATGTTTTTAGACACACAATTTTCTAAGCGACAATTTGTCGCATTACATTTTTGATATAGTTTCAAAATAATTGATTTATCCAAATGAAACTTTGGTCATACTTCTCTGCACCGGCCATCTAAATTATGGCCATACCAAACATAGCTCAGTCAAAGTAACCGCTGCATTTTCATGCACTTAACTACGTCGATGTCATTATATAAACCATAAATTAGATGACATCTCCCTATTAATGATGTTGGGTCCATATTTTTAAAAATTAATTTTCTCTTGAACACAATTTGTCGCTCCAAGTTTTAATGTAGTTTCAAAATACTTGATAAATCCCCCAGAAGTGATTCATTCGTTTGTGTTATGACCTAAGTTTCAGTCACATACGGCAAGACAGATCGAACTGGCAATGATGCCAGATGGCACGTCATTGTGGGTTTCGAAGTGAAAGTGACAGTAAGAGTTAAAGAGTCTAAGTTAGAATTCCTCCGTTTCCCGTGAGTGTTCCTTCAAAACGTACTAAGGTATGGTTTTGGTGCTCTCCTATAAATACAAATTAATAATTCCAATAAATGACGGCAGTTTAATTACAGACACCCAGAATTCCCAGGAGTTCGGTTAATTGCAAAGTTTCGCGATTTTATAGACTCCTTTCGAAACGCCTGGTCAATATTTTTCAACGTTTCTTTGCAAATTATTAGAATTGAATTACGACAACTATCTTAAGAGCGTGGGTCAAGATGGACTTGACCACACAAAAAAAATTGAGTTTAGTGGCACAAAAAATATTTATATTTTAACTTCATTTCGTGACACACAAAAATATTTGTGTGTAAGCGTTCTTATGAGAAACTGTTGTGAACTTTTGCAACATCTCAAAGTCGAGCTTTTTAACTTTTCAGCAAAAGTCCAGAACCTCAACTGACAAATTCAAATTTAACACCTGAGTCTATAAACCATGGATGAATCTGTTGAGAATGTTTTCCCATTTTCAATTTGAATCAACCACATCAATAAAGAAGACCAAAGAAGAATGTATTTAAACACATTTGTAAATATTGCTCATCCGTCTTATTGCACTCACTGTTTGTAGAAAAGTTCACATCTTTTAGGCCATTTGTCTTTTCTGCCTGCTTTCGCATCTGTTCATCCAACTATCCACTCTTTCGCCCGTTCCTCTGTTCGTCCATTTGTCTTTCCCCATAACTGTCGGAACACAATGAAGAGACGTTTAACTTTGGAATGTTGTTTATATCACGAGCATATTGTATATTAAAAAATTACATTTACCCATAACAATAACTTCAAGTTAACATACATTTAGATATGAGTAGAGGCAATATGAATGGTTTCTGCTAAGATTTGCAAGAACACATATATTCCTCTTGCTTCACAAAGAACGTAAAATGGTCTTCTAATATCTTGTGTAAATGGAATTCAGGCAATCCGTAATGTCCAACATTTGAACACACTATAAAGGGGAGGTAACATTTCAATCGCTTATTTCTAACATAGAAAATAATGAACACATTCCTATATCCTCAAAGTGAGTGTCAGTGAAAGAAAGAGGTTTTTTTTTAAAAACTGCTATAGATCAGTACAGCATACTGAGTGGGGCTGTTGCTACAATACTGAGAAAAATACGTTATTGAAACCCCTAGTAAAAAATCGGTATTTTTAGTAAACTTCTCTAACTACTTCCGAATTGGACCCTGCATCTCTCATATGGTATTTGTGAGAAAAAAACTTGGAAAATTTTCTCATACATTGTTATTTATTTATAAAAATGCTTAAAAAGAGGGATAGAGGGCTTTACTCAAATTATGTGCACAATCGCAGACTTTGTCTTCAGTATCTCTACATTGAAAGTGGCCTGTTGTGTCATCGAGCTAAACAAAATTTGTTGACGTCACAAACAAATATGGATGCAGAAAACAGAACAAAGAAAACTATCGGTAATTCGGATGACTTCTGCTTAATTTTTATTGGAATTATTAATTTGAAGTAACTGATCGCTGCATGATAGTTAGTACACGCGACTACCATGCGGTCAAATGTTCAAGTTTTTGAGCCCCGAAACGAGCATCTATCCTTCTTTGCACGGCGGTCACGTCATTGAGCTGATGACGGCCGCTTCGTACAATCGACGAGTATAACAAAAACTTTTCAAACTGACTTTTAGAGTGCTTAGGAAACAGTATGTCCCTCTTAATGAGACCGAAAATTAAAATTCAATGAGTCTGACAAGCTTATTCTTGGAATAAAAGGAAAGTCACTTTTGAATTAAATGGACAAATTCGTTTTCAAATTTCTGCCAATAACATTCGTAAATAGAAGATCTCTATTAGACATATATACATATACAATTGGGGAAAAATTGTCTCAAACTTTTAAGCAATATATCTAAAAATTTCCATAAATATCTACTAAAAAAGTTATGTGAAAAGTTGGTTTCGTATATATAGGTATATCGAAATTTAGCATGGATTTTGCATATTTAATAATGAGTTGTTAAGGAGATTTGGGATGGGAAAGTGCTCTCACTGAAGTTGATGTACACACTCTCTTTAAAGAGTTCAGTATGAATTTTTCAAAAATTATAGTTTTTAGGGGGAAAAAGGGTATACCATCGGCCACACTAAAGTTCTTAGGCTAGTATCAGGAAAATGTGAGTGCCCTACTTCTTAAAACTTAAGCACGCTATAATGTGAAATTATGTGATAATTGTATTATATTTTTAGGAGAGAAATCAGGATTAAAATAGTACGAAATTGGAAACATTTTCCACTACTATTGTCGGAAGCTATATTCCTTTCGAAATTTATACTTTGATGGAAAAAAATTCACAAATGTGAATCCATCTCCCGCCGTTAAAACCAAATTTCTGTATTTAAACTTTTTCAAAATTCTTATTATTAGAGAATAAAATAAATGAATGGGGAAAGAAAATCACCATAAAAAAGCAGTATGCTGAAATATTGACCAATCTTGGAACCACGATTTAGTGGAATTTTGGAGGAATATTGCAATTTTGCCTTTAAAATTCGAAACGGTTCAAGCACTAATATTAACCAGACAGAAATCAAAGCTATGGAGCTTCACAATGCTACTTCACTTACAGCCACAAACCTCGTGTTCGTGTTCTGACTTCAATCGTTTAATCAAAACGGTGTTAATCATTCGCTCGGTTTATCTCATAAAAGTTCAAATTTCGGACAATCATGTTTTGCTGGCGCTAGTGCAATTTCTAACCTCTTTATTGCCTGCTTACCCCAAACAAGTGCGAATTTTTAAAAGATAAGTCTGAAAAGATAAGTCTATGCTGGCAATTTCACGTCATTAATTCCAGCTGTTTACCCCCTTTCCCAACTATTTTATCGCCTAATAGTAGGAATTTTGGAAAACAATAAAATGCGCCTCCATCGCAAAGGGGATATTGATATTAATTTTAAGGGTTCCCCTTTCCTCACTATTTTTTAATCAGTAAAAACACTGTTTTAGAACCCCTTCAGACTTAATCGTTTCTTTTAACCAATGATACCACTTTTGTTTGTGTTTGTTTTGTTTGTGTTTTTCCCCTGTTCAACTGTCAAAAATACGAATACCAATTATCTTTTTCGAACCTACGCCTGAACCCCAGTTTTAGTGAGTTAATTTCCAGCCGTTTAAAGGGACGAATTCCCCTAATTTCGTAACTCTAGCCTTTCCCGTTTATTCCATTTCAGTCTCGTAAGTTCCTGTTTCAAAGAATTTTCAGAAATTTCTTAATGTTTACTCTAAGTTCATGGCTTTGAGATATGCAGTTTAAACCAGACGATGGTACAATTTCTTCCACTCTTTTTAACTTCTAAAAGCAGAGATTTCGAAATAAAATTTTGTTGGAATGTTTAGCCCTATTTTCATAATTTTAGCTTTGCTTTAGCCGATGATACCATTTTCACCTCCTTTCTCTCCATTTATCCCCTAATCGTGCTCATTAAAAAAAAAACATTTTTATTAGGTGTACCCGTGCTGTATAAAAAATGTGTGCTTTAGTTTTGGCGATTTCAGCTACAGCGGTTTGTTCTTGACAGAGGTACCTTCTTCATGCTTTTTCTTACGCATCTTATACCCCAAATATAAGAATATTTACAAATCCTCTATCATTCCTTGCCTGCAATGACCCATTTCTCACATCTATATGTAATTTCAAAATTCTAGCTCCAGTCATTTGGTCTGGGTGTTGCACGCTGTTTATACCATTTTTACACTGTTTATTCCCTTTTTACACTTTAAAATTTCAAAATTGTCCATTTTCCTCTTAGCAACCTCTTAGTGGAGACATACTAACCTGATCACGTCATCGGCCGTGATTGGTGAGTCACGGTCTTATCGTGTAAGAAAATTTTTATCCATTTCTTTCACATGTTTCTTGACAACTATCACAACTATTCCCGATGCAAGTCACCTCCAAAATTTGATCTTCATGTGCCTTAGGTTGTTCATTTCCCTACAACTTCACACACGTTTATCTATAGAGCATTTTATTGTATAAAATAATCAAGTTCAAAATGAAGAGGGAAATGTGAAGAATAGTTAAAGAAGAAGAGAAAAAAATGAAATCAAGCAAAAATGCACTTTGATTAAGATTGAATGTTTGCCAAGATAAGCTAGTGAATAATTGTAGTGTTGCTGTGCAGATCTACCCTGTGTATTGGGTGCACTTAAAAATCCAGATTGATTACAAAAGATATACACATAAACCATGGGATATACACGCGTAAGGTACCTTCATAAACCATAGTGAAAATTCCTCCAATTACCTTGATATACAATCTTATAAATAGGATTTGCAGCCAAGTGGAATGTATGCGCATTGATAGAGATTAAGAGCATGTTAATCATAATGCCGTGATATTTATTAATTTTGGAATTTCTTTGCCACTTCCTTTCGTTACAGAATGAACCTGAATGTAACACGGAGCTAACGGCTGCCAATCGAGCAATTTTCCTAGAGAAGGTTCGTCAATCAAATGCGGCCTGTCAGAGCGGAGACTTTGGCACCGCAGTCATCCTATATACTGATGCACTGCAGTTGGACCCCAGCAACTATATATTGTACAGCAATCGATCGGCGGCGCGTTTGAAACAGGGCCAATTTGCCTTGGCTTTGCAAGATGCCACCAAGGCACGTGAATTGTGCCCTCAGTGGCCGAAAGCCTATTTTCGTCAGGGTGTAGCTCTGCAATGTCTCGGCAGATATGGTGAAGCCCTGGCATCTTTTGCAGCCGGTTTGGGCCAGGATACGCAAAATAAACAACTCTTATCTGGCCTGCTGGAGGCTTCCATTAAAAGTCCCCTGCGTCATGCCCTTGAACCAACTTTTCAGCAACTGCGTGCCATGAACTTGGATCAGTCGCCCTTTGTAGTCATATCGGTGGTCGGCCAGGAACTTTTGCAGGCCGGTCAATATCACTCGGCGGTAACGGTGCTGGAGGCAGCTCTACGCATAGGATCGTGCTCTTTGAAGTTGAGGGGCTCAGTTTTCAGTGCATTGAGTTCTGCTCACTGGGCTCTAAATCAATTGGACAAAGCTATTGGATACATGCAGCAGGATTTAGCAGTGGCCAAAAGCCTGGGTGATACAGCCGGAGAATGTCGTGCTCATGGTAATCTAGGTTCTGCCTACTTCAGTCAAGGTTCTTTCAAAGAGGCTTTAACAGCCCATCGCTACCAATTGGTGCTGGCCATGAAGTGCAAAGATACCCAGGCAGCTGCAGCCGCTCTTACATCGCTGGGACATGTCTACACCGCCACAGGGGACTATCCAAATGCCTTGGCAAGCCATAAACAATGTGTGCAACTGGTCAAACAAATCGGCGATCGTCTCCAGGAGGCACGAGAAATCGGCAACGTTGGTGCTGTTTATTTGGCCATGGGTGAATTCGACTCCGCGGTCGATTGCCATACCCAGCATTTAAGATTGGCCCGCAAACTGGGCAACCAAGTAGAGGAAGCTAAAGCCTATTCAAATTTGGGTTCAAGTCATCATTACCGACGTAACTTCGCCCAAGCCATGACCTTTCACGAGCAGGTCTTGAGAATTTCACAACAATTGGGTGATCGCAACATAGAGGCAAGAGCCTATGCAGGTTTGGGTCATGCGGCACGTTGTGCTGGCGATTTTGTTCAAGCTAAGAAATGGCATGAGAAACAACTGGAAATGGCTTTAGCCTCACGCGACAAAATTGGCGAGGGCAGAGCCTGTTCAAATCTGGGCATAGTGTATCAACTGCTGGGAGAACATGATGCTGCTTTGAAGCTCCACCAGGCCCATCTCACTATATCACGCCAACTTCACGACCGAGCCGGCATGGGCCGTGCCTACGGCAATATAGGTAACGCGTACTCATCGGCTGGTCTTTACGAAGCCGCCATAAAGTATCACAAGCAAGAGTTGACCATTAGCAAAGAAGTTAACGACCGCAGTGCAGAAGCTTCCACTCACGGTAACCTGGCGGTGGCCTATCAGGCCTTGGGGGCTCACGATATGGCTTTGATTCATTATCGGGCACATCTCAACATTGCCCGAGAATTGAAAGACACCCAGGGAGAGGCGTGTGCTTTGTTGAATTTGGGAAACTGCCTAAGCTCGCGCCAGGAATTTGCCCAAGCTGTGCCTTATTATGAGCAGTATTTAATGTTGTCCCAGGAACTGGGAGATGTGGCTGCCGAAGGCAAAGCTTGCCACTTCTTGGGCTATGCTCACTACTGTATTGGTAACTATCGAGAGGCCGTGCGCTATTACGACCAAGACTTGGCTTTGGCCAAAGATTTACAAGATAAGATGAATATGGGCCGAGCTTACTGCAATTTGGGCTTAGCCCACTTGGCCTTAGGCAACACGCAGGCTGCCTTGGAGTGCCAAAAGTATTTCCTAGCAGTGGCTCACATGACCAACCACTTATCGGGAAAATTTCGGGCTTTGGGTAACATTGGAGATATTCTGGTGAGAACGGGCGAGATAGACGAAGCAGCCAAAATGTATCAACGTCAACTTACGCTGGCCCGTCATTCCCGCGAGAGATCCATGGAAGCAGCGGCCTGTGGGGCTTTAGGTTTAGCTCATCGGCTGATAAAGAAATATGACAAGGCTGTGGGCTATCACAATCAAGAATTGTCATTGCGCCATGAGTTGGCTGATGTTAAGGGAGAATGCAAGGCCCAGGGCCACTTAGGTGCTGTTCACATGGCTTTGTGCAACTACGCCCATGCCGTAAAGTGCTATCAGGAGCAACTGCAAAGAGCACAGGAACTACAGGATTCAGCCATAGAAGCCCAGACTTTCGGTAACCTGGGTATAGCAAAACTTAACATGGGCCATTATGAAGATGCCATAGGTTATTTGGAACAGCAGTTAGGTACATTGGAAAGGGTTAATCTTCCCACCACCCAGCATGATCGTGCCAGAGCTTTGGGTCACCTAGGAGATTGTTATGATGCCTTGGGTGACTACGAAGAGGGCATAAAGTGTCATGAGCGCCATTTACAGTTGGCCACAGTGTTGCAAAGTTTTCGCGACCAAGAACGAGCGTATCGTGGAATGGGACACAGTCATAGGGCACTGGGTAATCTGCAGGAGGCTTTAGTGTGCCTTGAAAAACGTTTGGTAGTAGCGCATGAGCTGGGCAGTCCCGAAGTAAAGGCGGTAGCCTATGGCGATTTGGGCAACATCCACTGTGCCTTGGGCAATCATGAACAAGCGGTCAATTGTTTGGAACACCAACAAGAAATCGCCCGAGAGCTGGGTGATCGTATTTTAGTTTCGGATGCTACAAGTGCTCTGGGTAATGTTTACCAGCGCATGGGAGATAATGATGGTGCTCTGAAATTGCATAAGATGGATTTGGAAATGGGTGATCATTTGGGCAATTCATATATGCAATCAAGAGCGTGTGGTAACTTGGGAGCCGTGTATGAAGCCATACGATCCTACGAAGATGCTGTCAAATTCTATGAGAAACAATTATCCTTGTCCACAGATCGTTTGAGTAAAACCTATGCCTGCGGCTCTTTGGGTTGGTTTATAAAACTCTGATGTAGTCCAAAGTTCTATGAATTGTAATTTGTTTCTCCTCTTTTTAGGAAGGGTATTCCATCAAATGGGCCAGCATACTGAGGCCATCAATTACCTCAAACAAGGTTTGGCTATAGCACAATCTATTAACAAATCGGAAGAGGAGGCTAAAATAAGACATCAACTTGGTAAGTCACATTTTTCCCATACTGCGGATAGTTTCCTACAAGAGTTTCCCTTAATATAGGTCTTGCGCTAAGAGCTTCCGGTGACAATGAGGGTGCTAAATTACAAATGGAAAACGCTGCCCAGCTGTTAGAATCCGTTCGTTACGATCAACGCAGCCCTGAGGCCCGCAGTACTCTATTTGATCTGCAGACTTCCTGTTATCACATTTTGCAACAAATTTTCGTGGCCATGCAGCGCAACGAGGATGCCCTTGTTGCGGCAGAACGCTGCAAGGCCCGTTCCACGCCCGATACTAACACCATATCCCGCAAGACTATGATGACCTGCAGTGAGAACATCTACGACATAGTCAATCGCATCAAGAATAATGTCCTGTACTTCAGCCTTGCCGGAGATGAGTTGTATGCCTGGTTTCTTCAACCCCAAAAGGGTATTGTACGTTTTCATGCCATTAAAATCAACGAGGAGTCTTTGAAAATGTCTTCGGAAAAACTGGCTGAGCATTCCAAGGATACTGAAGGCAAAGAAAGTCTCCTTGAGCGATACATAAATATGGTGCGCGATAATTTAGGTGTGAATTCGGATAGCGTTTTACATGAGGGAGATGGCAGCGGCTGGCGTTCTAGTTCGGAAAACCTTTTAGATGATTTTTCCAATGAGAGGTCCGGCTTCCTGCGCATGGTTAATCGTAACCACTTGATGAATTCCTCTAATTATTCGCTCAGCTCTCTGTTCAGTTTGGGTTCCGTGGGCGGTTCTGTGGCCAGTTTGCAGGGCTCTACGCGTTCCATTGGCAGTTTGCAAGGATCAGCACGCTCACGCCGAGCTCCTATGCTGCCCGCTTGGCAAGGACCTTCCTGTTTGCATACGCTTTTCAATTTACTACTGGCGCCTTTCGATGATCTTCTACCCACGGGTGGAGCTGTATCCAGGCAAGGAAGAAAGGAATTGATTTTGGTCTTGGACAGCGAATTGTATCTGGTGCCATTCGCCATTTTACGTAGTTCCAAGGAAGATGGCGAATATCTATCCGAGAGGTGCTCCCTAATCACAGTTCCTTCACTGCAATCTTTGCGTATAAAAAGTAAAATTTTACGTACTCGCGAATTAGCTGAAAATTTGAATACCGCCTTAGTTATAGGCGGTCCGCGTATTCCCTCCACCTTGGCTGAGACCTGGGGATGGTCGGAATCGCCCGCATCATTGCAAGAGGCGGCTATGGTGGCTGATATGTTGCAGGCCAAAACTTTGGCCGGTTGCAATGCCACAAAAGAAGCAGTAATCTCAGAGCTGCCTTCAGCCGAATGTGTTCACTTTGCAGCCAATCTAAGCTGGAAACTGGGTGCCGTCGTTTTAAGTCCTGGCGACGTTGTGGACTCTCAGTCTCAAAAAAGATTCTATCAGGCTTCAAAGTCGGAAAATGCTTCTGAACAAGATGACGAAACTCCAGACCTATCGGGTGGCAATATGGAGTTGCCACAATTGTCAGATTTTATTTTGTCGGCAACAGATGTCTTGAATACAAAGCTGAATGCCAAGTTGGTTGTTCTAAGTTCCTATCATTCTATAGAACCTATAACGGGAGCTGGCGTAGCCAATTTGGCTGGCAGTTGGTTATGTGCCGGAGCGGGAGCCGTGCTCATTTCGTTGTGGCCCGTACCAGAAACAGCAGCCAAGATTTTATTGAGAGCCTTCTATTCGGCCTTGCTGCAGGGTTCCAGAGCGGCGAGGTTAGTATAAACTACTGGCTAAGGATTTATTGCATACTCAGTCTATTATTTTAACTTCCAGAGCTTTGGCAGAAGCCATGCAAACGGTCCAACATACTAAACACTTTGCCCATCCGGCCAATTGGGCTGGTTTTCTTTTAATTGGTGGCAATGTCCGTCTCTCCAATAAAGTAGCTCTCATGGGTCACGCATTGTGCGAGCTCATGCGTTCTCCCGACAAATGCCGCGATGCTTTACGCGTGTGCCTGCATTTGGTGGAAAAGAGCCTTCAACGCATTCACCGTGGGCAAAAAAACGCAATGTATACAACCCAGAAAAGTATAGAGAATAAGGCAGGCCCGGTGGGAGGATGGAAAGATCTACTCATGGCTGTAGGTTTTCGTTTCGAACCGGCTGCCAACGGCATACCTTCTAGTGTATTTTTTCCCCAAGCCGATCCCGAAGATCGTTTGTCCCAATGTTCGGCCAGTTTGCAAGCTTTATTGGCTTTAACACCCTTAACACTGCAAGCTTTGGCCAAACTGGTAAATAGTTCGGAAATGGCCGATGATATAATTGCAGTTATTCGTAATGTTCTCGCACAGTATCCGCCTAAGGGTAGTCCGGAAGTTGAGGTATCCATAGAAATTCCTCTCTCCGTTAGACTCTGGCGTGTGGGAGGTTGCCATGAACTGTTGGCCTCCATGGGTTTCGATTTGACCGAAGTAGGGCAAGATCAGGTTACATTGAGAACCGGCAAACAGGCCAATCGCAGAATTTGTCAATTTGTCCTGCAAGCACTGCTAGCGCTGTTTGGTAAGTTTTGTTTAGTGATTGAGACATGCAATTTCCTTCCTTCCTCCTTCATTCTCCACTATTCTTTTCTAGATACCCAAGAGGCCCCCAAAAGTCTAGGAATAGATTCTTCTAGCAGTTGCGAGTCTCTAATTGAGGAGACTAGTGCCGATATTACAGTGACAAACGCAACAAACTCTCATCAACATTTGACTTCAACTCCCCACCAGACTCTGGCCGTGGATGCCAACAAGCCCCAGAATATGGGTCTCGCCCTGCCACCCTTGCCCATTAATCGCTCCCGTCTTATAAGCACTGGCAGTGGAGCTTTCATCTCTTACGTCCGCCGCCGAGGAGAGCCTGACGGCGGTAGGACGGAAAATGAATCTGCGCCAGCAGCGGCTGCCTGTAACACGGCATCCCTTTACCCCGCTATTGACTCCAGTTTGAACAATACCACTGACAGTGAGCTATCGGATGGCTATATATCCCAGAGTCATATAACAAAGACCAACACTTGCCGCTTGGGTCCCTCAACGCTGAGAGGGCCTGTACGTGTGTCCCGCCCTGGCGGAGGCGGTGAAAGTGATGCTGCTTTTACACCAAGTCCACCTGTCACCAATCAAAACCCTGTAGATTCTAATGTGTCCATGGCCTTAGCTCATCAGACTAGAATTCGTAATTTGTACTCTAGCTCCGGAATGGGATACTTGGGGGATAATGTTATACCAGAGATGTCTGCAGTGCCACAGTCTGCCAGCCGAAGACCTGATAGCTCCAGCTCAGCTAGTTCTACCACCGATTGGGAGGGTTCAGGTCATGCCACCGTATTGCGGCGAGGTGGTCACATGCCACCTTTGCCTCCTCCCAGACAGAATATGCCTTTGGTTGACAGTTTAAGACCTTTGGCACCCATGGCTCCAGTGTACAACAATTTGGCTGGCAATTTACCTTCTACCAGTCAGTCCACTATGGATTCGAATAGCAGTGAGTCCGAATTTGAACGAGGTTTGAAAGTGGGACATGTGCCCATGTCCCACTTCCGCTTGAAACCAAAAATCAAATTGGGCAGTGCCCAATCTTCGGTTGCCGCAAGAGTGAGCAAAGAGCATGCTCTCTTCATGGATCGCCTCAATGTTCGCACAGAAATTAATTCCATAGGAGGGACCAGCACGTCCGCAACTTCTTCTGCTACCGCAAATAACACAGCCGGCAGTAGGAAACCCATCAACTTGCCCGATGACGAAGACAATGCTCTAGTATTCAATGCCTCCAATTTGTATTTCTCGCAAGCCGACAATGACCTTTTGCAAGAAGCTAAAAAGGATCTGAAGTCGTCTAGCACTCATGCGGGCCCTGGCCCTAGCAACTCCAACCCTTCCCAGGGAGCGGTGGCTAAGGAAGCAGTTAAAACCAACCAAAAGACTATACAAGACTCTATAATGCGCCACATGAATAGAGAAATGACACCCACCATATCAGAAATGTATCATGAACGCAATATGGGCTTGGGTTTGGCACCGCCTTTATCAAAGTTGCTGCTAAGCAAAAACTACGATGAAACGGAAGCGTGCAAGCCAACTCCTACAAATAATATAGCACTTAAGGGCCTAGTGGACGCTGTTAGTGACATAGAGCTAAGTGGCACCTCCTCATCTTCCTCCGTTAGTACGGCCAATACCAAAACCTTGAACACCCAAACTGCTCTCTCCAATACCGCTCCACCCAAAGAAGTGTGCTCCATATGTGGAGAACCCTCCGACATTATATGCCGATGTAAAGCGGCTACTGTACAAAAGAAATCCTCCCTTAAACCCTGGCTGAGCAACGTCCCCTCGAGTATAGTGAAGGCGAGCGATTTGACGACTGCCGACATCTTGGAAAGGCAAAACAAAATACGCACTAGCGTTAATAAGGATGTCAACAATATGGCCGTTAGCGTGCCAAACACCTTGTCCAATCTTAAGCGAGTGCCCAGTCCATTCAACGAATTCTGTCGTCGAGACGAAGGTGATGGCCGTTCGGTAGCCGATTCCCAATGTAGTAGCAATTACAAGAACATCCAGGCATTAAAAGCAGACGCCAACCAGACCAATCAGACCACTGGCACGCTGGCGAGCAGAAAAGTGTAAAAAGACGGTATCCAAAATTCATTTGAAATTTTTTCCTTTTTTTTCTGAAATTAGTTTTGTGTTTATAGTTAGTTCTTAATGTTGTAAGTATTTATTAAAATAATTTCAGTGTCTATGCGCATGGCAAACAATGCAATATTCAAAGTATTATTATACCGAACAGGATAACCATGTACAGTTTAACTTACTTTGGCATGATGAATCAGCTTAGGCCATTTGCAAATTTACTTCTTCCAAAAACCCAGAACTGATTATCTCTAATTATAATAATGTTAGATTATTAGTTGTAATTGCAATTTTATTTAATAAACAATTCGTTACATATGCAAACTATTAAATGTGTTCATTTCACAAATTTCTATAAATCAACAGCCGCCCAGAAACATTCTGAATAACGTTTTTTGAAAAATCCTAACATAGATTTTATAAAAACGTAATATGTTAGATTTTTTAGGAAATCAGATTCGGATTCTGATCATAAAATTGTAAGACACGTTCCTTAGCAACATTAAAAACTTATTAGCTACGTGTAGTTGCAAAGCAGTGAGCTGATCGCTCCAATGAAGTCTATGATGTCAATCGCGACACAATCCTATATCTACACACATGTATAAAAATGGAACGTTGTTATTCCCAAGATCCCTGAAATATTTCTATCATATTAGCATTCGATCAAGATAGGAATCAACCCACAAATTACTCCAGATATCCAAGAAATATTCCAATTTCCTTTTTCATATATCTAACTTTCATCACAATACGAAGTACGTATGTGTGTTTCGCATTCGGTTCCACACAATTAACTGGATTATAGTAGATAGGTAGTACATAGGCTTCTTCTAGTTTTACCATGTATCGCATTTAAACGTATAAATAAAAACACATGGACGGATCAATATTTATGATCCGAAAACATCCAACCAAAGATTGCGATTTTAAAGGACCCCTTATTAAATAAATTATTAGAAAATTTTTTTGAAAAATATTTTGAAAAGCAGTTTCCTATGAGGAACTCTTTGTCGGAGGCGCTTTCCTATAAAAAATTTTTGTGGAGGTTACTTTTCTGTATGGTATACTTCCATTTGGGGTATACTTCCCTACATGAAGTGCAGTTTGGAATCTTCTTTGGGAGATTGATTCCCACAGAGCTTTAGCCAGTATTTCCGATCGGCAGTTTGCAATTCTTTTAGTTGCGTAAATTGTAAAAAAAAATTTATAGCTTTATAGACCTTCGATTTGTCTCTATTTAGCCTTTACAGTGTTATTCCAACTGACATCATATATAATCGACGATCTTTGTCCATGCTTTCAAAAATTCCCCTACACTGCATCCACAATGGTGCATTTCACTGTCTGATTTTCTTGAAGAAAATGTTTTCATTACCAAATACCTTCTCTGAACTTGCGGCATGTTACTCAGTAAGTGGATATACTTGTAGCTTAGCATTGTCCAGAAGTTTTTCGTATTTTTCCGTTTTCTATTCACAACACAAAGGAAAAACAGAAACAACCGATCATATTTTGATTCAGATCCCTCCCGTCCTGTAATTGGCTTTTACACATCGCATGCTGGGATTTTTTTGACCGTAATCCGTCGAATACAAAATATAAGCCAATATAAGCCATTAAGTTCCATTAATGTGTGACAAATTAGTAATTAGGAGACTTTGAACATGCAGCCGTGATGGCTGAATGCGATAAGGTGACATAACTGAGAAATTTTCTCACCGATAACGAAACGCGTCTGATGGCGAATATATGCCAGAAATAACACATGGAGCAAAAAGGCAAATGCTCAAAAAACACGGCAAAATATTTTTATACCTCCACCTAGCGGAATTAACGTGTATGTTATTTGAAAACTGCTACTGCTAAAAATATAACACCCAGAATGAAGTATTCAAAGTATCAAGTATCTTTTGACCAATTGGTGACATTCCGGCCGATCTAGTACTTTCTGGTAGAAATTGACCGATTTTTCGAAACTCAGTTCCCTCCCTGTAACCTACAGCAACCCAAAATTTTGCCCCATTATTTCACATTTTTTGGAAAGATTAAAAAACTCGAACACTCGCTTTTGATACCTCCCACACAAATAACCAATTTAACTCATTTTCTCTTGACTTATTTCTTCCATTAATTTCTTGCATTAAATTTGGTCAAATTTGGCACACGTTGAGCACCAAAATGGAGTCTCAGAATGAAAACGGATATCATTGCCGTACCTATTCTGGTACCGTTCATTCCAATCAATAATTTCTAATTTGTCAACTGTAGTAATCTAGGTTTTTATATATTACGAATTTTTATCGATTAATTAACGAAGCCCCTTCCGGTACCTCCCATACAAATAGCCGATTCAATTCATATACTTGTATCTCCATGTCTTCCAATCTGTTGATCCAAATTTGCCACATCTCATACGCTTGATAATCTATATTCTGAAAACGAAAATAAACGACGTTGCCATGCTAATTCTGGTAACTCCCGTATAGACTGTTCGATTTATCGAAATTTGATTTTCCACTGCAATCCCTAGTTCGAGGCTTGAAGTTATGAAATTCTCGTCAGTTATATTACTTTAAAAAATTTGTTAAAATGATAAAAAATGGATGGAATGACCACGCACTTTCTGATACCTTCCATTCAAAATACATTTTTTTAACTCATACGAGTATACTCCTAGATTCGTATCTTTCATTATTCAATTGCACTCTATTTAACATATGAGTGGAGAAGAATCGTACTGCTATGCACCTTAACTAACTGATTTAAGAATCTTCGTTCTTCTATACTTCCCAAAGGGAGAACTTCCGAAAGTTACAATTCTGCAATTTTTTATTGTGCTTTAGTTCAGAGCATTTTTTGCTCTGAACTAAACTATATATAGGTATGTATGTCTTTAACACCATCTTCTTGTGTTGCTGCAAAAAATGCTCTGAACTAAAGCACAATAAATATATATGTATAAAATATATATATCTATAAAATATATATATGTTCTGTACTAAATGTTCTGTACAGGTTTTTTATTCACATAATAGTCATATTGGTTTATAAGATTATGCAGCTCATAATAGAAAGGATGTAACAAGTATTACTACTGTCTCCCTGTCTTATTTGCCAAACGTCATATATTGGCCGTATATGGTTAGTATGTGGGACTTCAGTACAAAATGAATCATTAAATATGATTGCGACGTTACCACTAAGAAACTCTGATTACTGATTATTGAAAATAGTTTCATAACATTACTATTCATATAATCCTAATCACATCATAATGACGGCGTCAGCAATTAATTAATTGGAAAATAACCTGAAACGTATGAATTAGTATATAGCAATAAAAAAGAGGTCAATACGTTGCAAAATATTACTAATCTTATCGCTAAAAGAAAAAATGCAATCATAACTACAAACAAATCAATAATACACATAATTGTTGATATGAAAATATTTTAAATGACGTAAATATTTGATAACAATATAAAGAAACACCAACATCAAACAATAACATTAAGTGATAGCAAAATATTTACGCCGCCACAATAATTTGTTATCGATTAGAGAGAATTCTATCTTGCAGCTGAACAATTGCTTGTAGAGCAATTTATTACTTTGGCAAATAATGAAAACCGGAACTTTAATTTGTTATTGAAATCAATTAAAGAAAGTCTATCAAAAGGTGGCACTTTATATTGTGTCATTTAATTGCATTTTGAGCTATTGTAAACAATTTCATGCAGCTGACGGGCCACAGACTAATCATTTGCAACCATGGGCAAGGCCGATAAATTTAGCTCTAAACCTGAAGGCATAATTCCCTCTCAACATCTTTTGTTGCAAGCGCAAAAATATAACTTAATTTCTGCGCAAAATAAAACCTACTTCAACATTATTTACAATTTTCTTCGAAACAAAAAAATACAAATGACAACTAGATGGTGGTTTTTCGAATTCGAATTTATAGCACGGAATTATCGTTGAAAATTTAAATAAGTTGTTTCAAAAACTGTAATTTAAATAGTTATATTATATTACCTGCACAATATTTTGATTGGAAATATTTCATATATTTAAATAATTTATTAGCTTCTAAAGTACTGCACTATTTGTTCCGTTCAAAGAAGGTATATGTAAAAATTTAAACTGTAAAACTCGCAATTTTATTTTTGTTAATTTGGGCGTGGAAAAAGAATAAATTTAAAAATTGGTCCACGATTATGATCGTTCGTGGAACTTTAGTTTCCATGTTCGCAAAGATGTCATAAAGCCAAATCTGGAAAACAAAAGCCAATCAGCTGTTTAATCGAACGCTTTCGAACAGGTTTCATTGCTGACATTGTGAATGTCTGCCAGAAGCATTGCTACCATAATAAACGCAGCTTAAGCCGGGAATATGGTTTCGTTTAAAATCTTCTATACTTCTTATTGCTTGGAAACGTTTTTGCAACGTTTACAATTTAATGTTTTAGAATTGGGATATTTTTTTATGTACACTTCATTTTTTTATGTAAATTCTTTAGAATTTCTTAAGCTATTTGGATCTAAGTTATTTTTTCATGTAAACGAATTTGAAACAAAATACATATAATGATGAGATAAGCTTGTGTTATATCCATCTGTTATCGAAAATGGGCGCAATACGTCACTGAATGACGAGCAAACATCATACTCATGTTTGACAAATGTGTGGCCCCCTCAACAAACATGCATTTCATACCGGTAAGCATCATGTAAGCATCTTGGGAAACTCGGGAATCTAGGTATTTCCAGTTTATCTTATTTCAAGCAAATTGTTTAAATTGGAACATACTGCCACTAAATGTCAAATAAAAAAAAACAAGTTAACATTGCATGCCATTAATACTACAGACTAGAGTTTCTTATAGGCAATGGATTTACGCCTATCCGTATTTACTAGCGTGCACTTTTTAAAATTAATACCCAAAAATGTTTGCTAAAAGCTACAGAAGCTATAGCAATTCATAGGAGGGTGCCTATTAACCCTGAATTCTGTTGAGCGCATAGTGAGATAATTTTAAAAACTTTAGATGTTTTTAAGTTAAAAAAAAAAATACAAAATTGATAAAATGACAGCATTTTTAATTGGTAACACTTCAAGTACCTACCTCTATATACGTTACCCTCTGATCAAGAGGAAGCACTTAGACCTCTATCCATTACCCAGATGCGCATTGGTTTTCACAATTGCTTCGATAAAATAACTAAAAAATAACTAAAATACGAATGTATCCATAACCCTACATAAGACGTATAATTACGAAAATCACACAATATTTACGAATTTCTTTGAGATTCCGCCCAAGAGATATTAAAAAATCGCATGGATAAACAATTCCTCAATTGGATTTATAGTAAATGTTTCAATGTATTTTATATTTCTGCAATTTTTAACTATCGTGTGAAAATTATTGTTATTCCCTCTACCTCCACCCTATGCACAATTATTGTTATTCCGTTTATAACTGCAAAATATAATACTCTGAGATTCATAACGTACATATCTGTGCTTTTAAGAAAATCGACTTACCTCGGAATTTGTTGTTTTTCAAAAAATCGCTATTATAGCAATATCGCAATGTACGGAATATTTAAACCGTGCTTAAGCGCCAATATGTGTTTTAAGGACATTTATCTATGTTTCGAGACATTATGTAATTTTTCAAAAATTCCTGTTTTTAAAATTTGTTATAACTCGGAAACAACACCGAATTCGAATTAGTAAAATGCTGTAGCTGCGGATTTTCACTGAAGAAACGAGGAAAGTCCATATAAGAGAAGATTGTAAGCATGCAAGTTAAAAATGCTAAAAAATAAGTTTTTCGTTCGATAAACATACTAAGGCTCTACTTTAAGCAGAAGAAGAGGATATTGGCACTGCCTCTTATGTTACAGTGAGCCGGTACATCTTTCACGAAACTGTAGACTGCAACCCATGTTGGTGGCTATATTAGCTTCAATCATTAATTGTCCCTACAGGAGCTCAATTTTTTTTTTTCAATTTTAAAAATATCAAATATACGAGTATACTTGTAAATTTTCCCCGCCAACAGCAAAAATAAGGGCTTTTGCACAACACTGATTTATGTGCCACGACTATACACATCCACGTGCTTAAACACATAAGAGAGAAGCGATAAAACTAGTATTCCATAATAACGTCTCTGCATGTTGCTTTATCTGACCTTGAAAACTTTCCACAGCAAATTAATGTTTATGTATCCAGCCTATCGGTCAGTGGGTGTGTAATAATGAAATACGTTTTAGTAACAATGCTTATTAAGCTAATTTATTTTCCATGGCGTTCAGTTAACGTTCAAATTTGTTGTGTGATAAGAGATGGGCTGCTTTCTTTTGAATCTGAACTTTTTCATTCACTTGAAAGTTTTGCGTATAAGAACATTTTTTTCAGTTTATTATTTTAAAATCAACGAGTGAATTTTTTGTGCATAGTCTAGAAATGATATGAGAAATATTAAAAAAAGTAGTGCACTTTTTATCATAAAAACATCCTGTGGATAAATTTTTATAATTTTATAAATTACAAATTTGGTGAGATGGGGTTGGGCTTTAGTGTGAATTGAAATTCACCAGAGTGACCAGCTTGCAATCTGTTATTACCTCGTAGTAACAGAATATTTTAGAAACAAGTCCATATCTGAGCAAAGTGCAGCTTTATCAAAAGGCGCAATGGAAAACACCGTTTTAAACATATTCGAATGATTTCATCCAATATTGTAGACATTTTGTATGCTCGAACCGAAGTAAACAATTTGCGCACAATGATGAGTGCCAAATATCGCTGCAACTTGTTTGTAAGTTTCTATCTGATTCTTGATATTCACTCAAATTTTGGGGACGGACCCAGAAAACTGATGTTACTTGCTCGCTTTGGAGTGGTGGATGAGTTCTTCTATCTGACTAACGGTATCAGCTAGACAAATTAGGAGAAGTATTTTGCTTCCAAATAGATATTACTACGGACTTAGCAAACAATTGAATGTATGACTCAGAATACTGTGTTATGACACAAGCAGATGAATAAGTTCTGGAGGTCTTCGATACAAAAATACTCCAAGAATTATATGAACCCATCGTTGTAAAATGAAGGTATCGGCGTGGTTCGAATCATGAGCTGCGTGCCGACATCGACTTGGTTAAGCGCGTGAAAATACAGTGATTACGTTGGTAGGGTCATATTGTGTAGATAGGCAGCACATCAAACTCAATGAATGGCACAGAAGATGGCTATCAAAACTCCGTTGGAAGAACGTGGTTTTGAAACACTGTCAAAACTTGGTTGTAACAAATTGAGAAAGGAACGTAAAAGGCTAAAGCGTTTGGGATTATTTTCTATGTACGTCATATAAGAAATAAGAATGTGTATTCTAATCATAACACACGTAAAGAAGTAAGTATTAGATTAGGTCTTAATTGCATAAAGAGGCATAACACCGCCCACACAAACTATAATTTAAAAAAAACTGTATCTAATGATACGTTGAGAGCATACAGAAATCATATATCATATTATATGTATAGGTACATATATATAGTACTAACATAGGAAAAAAAATGTTTTTTTTAAAAGTCCTTTATGGTGGCTAAAACAACTAACTGATAAAAGCTTAACATATGAATAAATGACTGGTTAAAATCTTAAAGTTTTGAGCGGTTACATAACCTGTTACACACAAAAATAGAGAGATTTCATACATACATATACTACTGATATGGAAAGGAAAAATTAGGCGGTATCACGCCTCTTTCCAAAAATCAACATTTGAGAGTATGTTACTATTAATCACAAAATTGTCCTATATTCAAATGTCTTCATCATATCTCTTATACTACTGAAAATAACGATATGAGATTTATTATACTCGTATATGCTACTAACATGGACGCTACGTATGCCATTTGTAACTAAGACGATTCAGAATCCATCGTAACGTATGGAAATCAAAATTTTACTTATTTTTAATTCCTAACCGGCTCTGATACCATTTAAAAATAGTCGAACAAATAATCATGATATTATTTTTTCAATTCTGTTTTAGGCAGTTATTTAGATATAAATACAGTGTTACAGTTACAGTAAACGGTAAACTGTTGTTGTTTATAAATCAACCATTGCCAATATTCTTGGGGACCATAAGAGCCACAAATGGCAGAATTGGTCCTGTGTGGGAAACTTTCGCGTGCAACCGCCAATTCACCTAACGAAAAATTTTGATGTTATGATAATTTGCTACACTATATTCATTTACTAAAACACCATCCCACCACTATCCCATTTCATAGAATTTTAATAGCACCGCTCCAATTTGGCGTGGTTGTTGAAAAATATTTCATTGAAGAAACGAGCAACGCCAACATATTATGCATAAGATGAGGGAGGCAACAAATCGGCATGTCCCCCGTAATACTGTGGACGGCAATCCCTAGTGGTTCCAAATTTTCCATTTAAACTAATTGTTCTGCAATTTTGTGTGTACTTTAATATATCAAATGTAATAGATTTATTCCAATCTTTCAAGTTGTAACTACTCAGATAGTCTTGTGATTGTTCGACTCAGTATTGTTTAAACGTGTGTCAAAAATGGACGTTAGAAAAGAAAAATACGCCGCATTTTATATGTTTTCACCTTTAAAGGCGAAAACACATGCCAAGCGGTTGAAATTGTAATAGTGTTTATAGTCCTAATAATGTACCAAACGCCAAATTTTGGTTTCCTCAATTCCGCTCTGATCATTTTTATATCAAATATGTACCAGGATCTGAACGGCCGATTGTCGAAGATGTCGATAAAATAACAGAAATCTTGAAGTTCCATCATTTTTTTCCATAGCCCAGCAGTTAAATATTTCACAAAAAACCGTTTCGGAACTTAATGTATTGGGTGCCACGCGAATTAATGCATATAAGCCTCATGTATTGAATTTCCATCTTGAATCTTTACTGAATTGCAATAAAATGGAACCTTGAGTTATTTAGGAAAAAGTGAGTTACTGATCGAATCACGACAAACCGGTACAAACGATGGCCAAACCAGGATAGGCTTCAATTCGTTTATAGCTGTAAAATATTGGGTAGCAGAGTTGAAACGAAGCCGTACGAGCTGCCAAGAAGAACATCGTAGCGGTTGAACATCGTAGCTGTCCACACCAGACATGGCTAACAAAAAATCCACAAAATGGTTAAATGATCGTCGGCTGAAGGTGTGTTAGCTAGCTGAAATGATAGGCATTTCAAAAAGTACTATATAGGCATATCGCACATTGACTGAAGATTTGAAGATGAGAACGCTGTGCGCAAATTTTTACCGATGTTTTACAACAATAGAGCCAAATTTGTGCGTCGATATATAACCATGGATGAGACATTGGTCCACCACTTCACACCTGAGACAAAGAAACGGTCAAAGCAGTGGACTGGAATGGAAGAACCGTGTCCAAAGAAGGCGAAGACGGTTCCTTCTGCAAGCAAGATCATGGCGATTGTTTTTTTGGGATGCTCATGCGCATCCTATATTCCTATTTTTTTATTTTATTGATTATCCTCAGAAAAGAAAAGCCATCAACGGCGAATGTTATGCTAATTTATTGTAGCGCTTAGGTGATGAGATTATGGCCGCATATGATGAAAAAGAAAGTGTTGTTTCATGAAGACAGTGCTCCAGTTTACACATCCACTGTTGCGATGCCCAAAATTAATTAACTAAAGTTAGAATTGCTTCATCACTTATTCCCTTCGACTATTTTCTGTTTCTAAACCTGAAAAAATACTTCGGTGGTAAAAGGTTTGCCAACAATGAAGAGGTGAAGTCTACGATTGATTGCTATTTTAAAGAGTTTGGCAGTTCTTACCATAAACAGAGTATAGAGGCTACGGAATATCGCCGAAGAAAGTGTTTCGAGCTAAAACGAAACTATGTTGAAAAATAAAAAACATTTTCTCCAATTTTGTTGTGTTTTCTGAGACCGCCTTCGTACATCAGTGGGATCGAATTTTTATTTGTTAGATGCATATTTACCTGAAATCCTGATTTCGAAATGCCAGTAAATAGTAATTTATAGAAACGTACATTATAGTCGTATCTTAACACATGCATATGGCGAAATCACAGCTTTCGCAGAGTACACTGGTCTACAAATTTTGGAAAAAAATTGATTGCAGAAACGAAGCATGTTTTTAACTAATCTACGCTGAATTCAAATCTGGCATAAAAATCGGTCTATCACGTGTTGTTCAATTTTTATCTCATGCTGGCAATACTGTAAAACATTCAATACTGATACTACAATTTCGCAATTATTAATTTGACAGAAACCCACATTCATTTTAAATTCTCATAATAACAGCGTTCAAGCATGTCAGGGAGATCGTGTGTTACTGATTCGACCTATTTTTGTTTTGTGTGTGGTGAATATTTGGTTGAAAAAAAGGTTATGCAAGATCAGAATTATTAAAATATGCATATTTACATTATTTTGGTTTTGCTGCCAGAAACTTGAGCAAACCGTGGACACCGACAGTGTTTTGCCACTGTTGCAGAACTGTTTTATACAAGTGGTCAAATGGCAAGAAGATCTGTTTCGATTTTTCAATTCCAGCACATTCGAGAGAGTCAAGTAACCACCAAACCGATTGTTATTTCTGTTATATATAAAATATAATATAAAAAATCGAAAAAATAGTACTTACACGAATGTCCCAATGGTTTCCAAACTAGTTCAACGTCCACCAAGCGATCCATTACCAGTCATTCCTAGTGCTACGAGCAGTGAGTCCAAAACATCTTTCACCAGCAATGGTAGCTTGGTATCAGACTGATGATGAACGCCATTTAGTGACTCGAGCTGAGCTGAATGGTCTAATTTGAGATTTACATTTAACGAAACAAGACGCAGAATTACTAGCTTCACGCATGCAGCAGTGGAAACATCTTACAGTTGGGACAAAAGTCACAATCTGTAGAGATAGAAGCTTGGAATTGGCTGCATATTTTGAAAAGAAACACTCTATCCTATACTGTACTGATGTTGATTAATTATTTCAAATTATGAACCAGCCATATGACGAAGCTGAATGGAGATTATTTATTGATGGGTCTAAGTACAGTTTAAAGGTTCTTCTTTTGCATACTAGGAATGAAAAGCCATCCATGCCTATTGCTCATGGCGTTAATAAAAAGGAATATTACGAATCAATGACTAAAATTTTGACATTACTCAAATACAACGATAATAAATGGAAGATCTGTGGTGACCTTAATGTGTGTGATTTGAATTTTTTTGAATATATAGTATAGACCATCGTAAATAACTGTAAATTAATATGTTTCAGGTCATTGCTTTGTTGACTGGTATGCGATGAGGTTTCACAAAATATTGTTGTTTCCTTTGTCTATGGGATGGTCGCGCTACATGTCATCATTACGTCACAAAAGAGCAGCCAAAAAGAACTGAGTATTCGCCAGGAAAAGAAATCAGATCAGGAAGCTATTGAATGATGACAAATTTTCACAATGTTTATTGGAGAAAGAGTATGAAGCCTGGAAATCTTTCAAGAGCATAATGAACAGTTTTCTTGAAAACAGTAAGAGTGAAAACTACAGACAAATTGTTGCTGAATTATTGAAAAAGTATCACGAATTAGGTGCACGAATATCGCTCGAAATGCATTTTCTTCTACGCATTAAAATTTGTTCCCCACAAAACCTAGATGCGGTGAACGACGAACAAGGGGAGCTTGCTCACCAAGACTCTATTATGTGAAACCGAACGAAAAAAATACAAACGGCGTTCAAATAACGCCATTCACTTTTGAAAATTCACTGATTTTTAAATAAACTAATGATTTTTATATGAAAAATGAAAGAAAACATTTTTTTGTATCTCGAAAATCTGACGTGATAGAGAAAAACCAATTAGAGATTCGAATTCAGGCCATAAAATTAAATTACCCAAGGAAAGATATTTGGTTACTCCAGTCTAAAACCTTGTTGCCTAGTGGTATTGACATTCAAATACGCAAAAATTAACCATTCCACATCATTTTTAAAACGGATGTCATACAATAACGATTTAATTCAGTTTAAGTTCTCAACATATGGCATCAGGATCTATACGTTAAACCCTATCTAAAATGATATTGAAACGGTAGCAAACATTTTTGGTTTTTGCGTTTTTTCGCTTTTAAAAATTTTCAACGACAAACGATTACGTAACAAACAAATCGAATTGTTATTACGTATGTGTTCTAACTTTAACCTTTGAATTGAACGAAAAGCCGAGATTTGAGTGAGCTAGAAATCTATTGCACTAACCAAGCCGGTGGCTTAAATTTCTGAACCGAAACAACACAAACTTTCACATATTTTCCAGTTCTGGTAACATCCTGGGAGAGTGCCTAAGTCGATATATTATGTATAAGGAAATAACAGTTTGTTGGTGAAAAGTGAGTCTTTCAACTATCGTAGCATTTATTCGGAAATAGCGATATATGGTATACAGTAAGTTGTGATATATAAACGGGAAAGGGAAATTGTTCAATCGTATTAAGTATTTTTATGGTTTTTTCACATGTAATTTGTAATAAAATTGTTATAAGATTATTAGAAGATTTTGACCGCTGCTTTGCAATTTGTTTGTTTGTAACACTTTGTTAATTTTTTCTCTCAAAAATTTAACATTTGACAAAATTTGTTCAGAAAACACTGATTATTATGGTCACACAGTTCCACTAAAAATTCTGAAAGTACAAGTCAAATAACATTGAAGATCACGTTAAAATTAAAAATAAACAATTGTGAATGTTGTTGTTGCCGTTTGTCCCTTTAAGACATTGTCTGAGCATCCCTTAAAATTTCGTTTCCTTCAAAACAAAAAATTCCAAATGTTAATTCATCCTGTTTCTATGACGACTTACTGTAGTCTACATAAAATCATAGCAAAAAACCACAAGAAACGTTTTTTCTGACAAATGAAATTTTCTTTTTTACAATGTACAGAAACAAGCCCCCAACACTCGAAAGTGAGGGCGATAACGCTTCACTACCGTGGCCTCAATCTATATTTCGACTTCCTCAACTTTCTTTCTTTAGGATAATTCTTAGCGAAATTAAACTTATTGGCAACGTGATGTATGATTAGAATAAGATTTCAGTTCAGTATTTCTGTGTGCTCTGGACTTTAAGACTAACTCTTGCAAATTCTGTGATGTAGGGTATGGAAATCTTTAATCTGTTATTATTTAATAATCGAGTAAATTTCCAGTGTATGCAAACAAATGATGTTAAACAAATATATACATACGTATGTACACACAAGCATACTACACGATAAGTTACATTTAAACTAATGCCATCAACATTCACTGACGACTATTATCAATTTTAATTCAACTATTTGACTCTGAGGAATAATTCACGACCAACGCAAACTACCAGTTACTGCGCGTGCCGGGGGTTGGTCTGCTTTCGTTTTGTAAATTAAATCAAGAAATTGTGGTACTGATATCATTTATTTAATATTTGTGTCAAACGTAAGTAAGGCAATACGTAAGTCATTGTTGACTGAGGGATGTAAGTAGTAGGAAATTAAAAATGTGTAATGTTGCTACGGTTGGTGGAACGTGATGCTATCCTAAAGCTCATACATACATAGTATCGCATTGTAGGATACTTTTGTGAATCAGGCTTAGGAGAGAGACATTAAAATTTCATTAAATTATCAGTCGGCATGATTAATTATGAGCCTTTGATACGATGAGATGAGATGATGAGTGCGCTCTCGACCTACCTGAGATATAGTTTCAATGTGCCTTGGGTACTTTGACAATCTTGGTATCACCGAGTACGACGTGGTTAAAGCAAAAGTCAACCATGTCATAGATGTGACTTATATAAAACATTCTGAATGACTACATTTACGAAAACAAGCACGAATTCAAAATAAATCTTCGCAAATTGCCCCAAACTTTTTTTCTCATAAATTCACAGCAAAGTAAAGCGTGGTACAAAAATTTTTTAACAAAAATCCCTAATATCATATTTATCAAATTATGAAATTACAATTACAATTTTGTTATTGAAATATAACATAAAACGTTTAAAAATCTGCGAAATTGCAGGAAATTTTAGAAATTTTTTCTTGTGAAAAAAACATACAACTATCTTCTAAAAAAAAACTTAGATCGCCATTTGAGTCACAAATAAAAAGAAATTGTACATAGTATTACTGGGTCATAGTTAATAAAAAAACCAAATTACAGACCCACTAGAATCAAGCCTTCTGGTACCCTTCCTTACAAATGGAATAATGGTCCTCGAAATTTTATTATACGCAACCTGATGGCCTTGTGTGTGATTAATATATTTGTAAGTTCCACTTAACAAATTTGTACAGAATGGGATCATGCTCTCTTATAGTCTGCAGTTAATAGGAAATTTTAAGCGGAATCATAACATACATTCCAGCACCTCTTATATAAATCGACCCTTGCACCCATGAGTGAGATATTAGACAGCTTCTCACATTCAGTGAAGTTACACACATTCTATTTTTAGACGACGATTCCAGACGTCGCAGTTTGGGAAGCACTTACCAGACTTATTGATTCGCCACATACACCAAGATGACCGATAGGTGGCTATATGTGAGGTTGATCCCTCGATCATGGGAACTGTAGTCGTGTGTACTAACCATCTATACTCATACTGTAACACCCTGTTAGACGATCTGATTTTGGTTAAATTTGCTCCATTTTACATTGTCTACATTTGAATGGAAAATTTTAACTAAATCTTGCCGTACCTTCTTGTCCCAGTTGTCCGCAGTTTTTCATACCTAATTTGAAAGGATATATGGGCCTCGAAACATATTAAAACTATAAAACATTATGATTTGGATAAAAATTTACTCGATTTGATTTATTTCTAATCTTCACTTAAATTGCGAAATTTCGCAAAAATCATGTCATGCCCTCAGACGTCTCCAACATGAAGAAATCTGGGTTTCTCAAAGTTTGTTCATACGATAGCACTTTATTAGATGATCCGATTTTTCATACGACTTAACACATTTATTCTTTCCCCCTAAATGCGGTGCTTGGAAAGAATTAAACCATGCCTTCTTACACCTCCCTTAAAAATTAATATATAATTCTCTTAATTCTATCAACTGTCTATCTTCTGGAGAGTGCAATAGCAACAAATTTTTCATGAAATGAGACGCTAGCAATTCCCTTCTAAATACGAATTTTTGGCAATTTCTTGATATTTTAATATAACGGGTGTCCCAACAAGAACGCAAGATTTAAATGACTGATGCAGCAATTGAATTGTTTCTCTGGCTGTATGACATGCGGCGCCGTCTTGTTGAAACCACATGCCCTCCACATTCATTGCTTCAATTCTAGGCACGAAAAAACTGGTTATCATTTCACGATACCGAACACCATTGACTGTTTGAGCTTGACATGCCTCATTTTCATAAAAAAAAGGTCCAATGATTCCTCCTGCCCAAAATCCACACCACACAGTGAATCACCTGAGGAATTTCCTCACCCCAAATGCGACAATTTTGCCTATTGACGAAGCCATCAAGATGGAAATGGGCCTCGTCACTGAAGATGATTTTATCGGCAAAATCAGCATTTTCATGTTGTCTCTCCAATACCCAACTAACGAACTCCCTTCGCTGTTCATGGTCAGCTGGCTTCAGTTCTGGAGTCAATTGAACTTTGCATGCATGAAGATGCAAATGCATAAGAATACTGCACTGTACGATACTGTGATATAGATATAGCTAGTGTTGTAATTAAAACACTTACTTTTTACTTTTTGCTAGAGCTTTCGGGCTAGACTTTTATCTGTGTACTGCTCTATGTCGATGCCCTTTCATATAGCGTTCTCTCTGAGCAGGCGCTACAGTTGGCTACAGCCAATGTCAATGTGACATTCTACTTCGTATCAGGCTGGGTCTGAGCGCAGTTTTTCATACCTAAGTAATGTGCTGTTGGCAACGATAATTTCAAGGATATGCAGTTTAACGGAGTTTAACTTTATTTGTGTTTCTTGACATGCTGTTTTTCACTCAACCCTATTAGGTGCTTATCTTAGCCAGAATCAGGTAATGATTTAAGTATGTACCTATATTAACCACGAATCCCACCCACGTCCATGAGGTTAAAAGCACGCTTTCTGTCTATTACCTCGTATTTTATTTAAGATGAGCGTTTTATTATTATTAAGCCACCGCATTCGCTCCTAAGTTTGGCTCTGCCAGCGTCCACACCAGGCACTCTTCTGATAGGGTTACCAAGAAATACTTTCCATACGACCACATGTCATAAGCTGCTTTGAAAATTCTGCAAAGGAGTCGATTTATTGTTAGTCGAACAGCCTTTCTCCCCAACGAACGTAGAGTGGGAGTAAACGAAAAAAAGACTGAAAAGCGTTCTGCCACTCCTTAACAATTTGACCGATTTTGAGGAAGAACATTTGACCAAGAACTTCTAAAGAGATGTGTACGAGTATGATGAGAAATAGTGGGAAAAATTTATACAAAATGATTTTAAATAACAAACAGGATTAACGTTGAGAAAATAATTACCTGTAGGATACGAAATTTTAAGAGATCGATTTGGTCTGAAACTTAACCCATTTGATAGCATTCAGAAAATTTATCCATGTCTTTCGGAAATTCAGCAATATTTCGAATGTAAAACTCATATTAACCAGATTTATTACATTCAATTCTGAGTACTCAACTCGAGAGATCCAGGTATAATAAATATGCATGCATTAACAGGAAGTGCCGAAATTGGCTACCAGATGTTGATATGCTAAGTCATATCATATTAACTCATTTTGTTAGAAGTACTTTTTTGGTAGCGATTAATCCAATAAATTGTTCAGACTTTATGAAATAAAACAATGCTTCTAGACAAGATAATCTATATAAACTAGTGGCAAATAACTACAAATAAACGATAACTGCTCGAGATCATGAGAGCAAACTTATATATGAGTATTTATATTCTTCGCCGTAGGGAGAATGAAGCTAATAAGTTTGGATTTGAAATATTTTAACATGCATGTATTTCAAGCTTTCTAAATTTAGCGATAAAACAAGCAATATTTAAGCCTATATTGTTTCTTCGCCGTGTTCATATTTCACCACTTTATGATATCGCAATAACAATTATGATAGCAGAAGTCTCTGGGAATTACGGTATGAAAATCAATTATCAGCAGAAGTTTAGATATAATATAAAAAAAGTATAGATATAATATAAAAAAAATATAAATGGTATAGAACTGAAATTTTATTATTATTACAAGTGCACTCAGTTTCATCTAAAGTGGTATCGTTCAGATATAGATAATACTCGTATTTACTCGTGATTATGCGTTATCAACAAATAGCAAAACCCAAAGAATTCAGAAACAATCACACAAGCATATGCTCATTAGGTTCGTTTATTCGCTTTTTTTCGCATTTTTCAATTAGTGAATACTTTTATAATAAATTCTTTTCTTTTTGATGTTTGCTCCAAAACTTTCATTACAATAACACCATATAAAACAAGGTGATGTTATTTGTATTAACATCTAAGGATAATTCTATAGAAATGTTGATTATGTTCAAATTTGAAATCTCGTATATACTCGTACATATGTTTAAAAATACATATATTCCCACGTCGTTCAAGCTAAAAAGTTCAACTAAAAAGTTGTGCAACTAATGAGTCCTTATATATTCTATATATACTTATACTCTAATAATCTTTTATTTAGAAATTGAAATTAATATATATTTTTTGCTTTTGATATGAAGGTATAGAGAAAACTTCCCATTTAATGAAAACGAACTTTCATAAAAATTCAAAGACTATAGACTATATTCTAACCCAGGAGTTGACGAAAATAGTAAAATTTTTTAAAAAATTATAAATATGGTTTTCGTTTTCGAAAAATCCATCCAAGTATGAAAAATGTTCATTTGAGTAGAAGTATTTACGAATCCAATGAGGACGATAGTTTCATTATGAAACGGTGCATCAATATCGCTGGCCTTAGACAAAAATAATTAAATTAGATTATTAGATTAAATTAGATTCTGTACACTGAATCAAAATGAACTGTTTGCAAAAACCCTTTCATAATATCTAGGAATTGATACTCATTTTCAAATACATTTATGAAGACCGTATGTGTAATCGGTGAGAGACATACAAAAGGGAATTCAAGGCGAATTTGACAAGAAGCGTAGAAGATTAAATTTGTTAACTTATTTATGTTTTGACAGAAATTCAAAACAAAAAATGGTCGTAAATATGCATAGGTAAATACTCGAATTATAAATAACTCAAACTCAATTTCATAAGTATCGGAAGGTTTCGGCAAGTTCGTTTGGTTTTGAAAAGAACTTTATTTACAAATGTGTATGCAAGAAAACAATTATTTTAATCTATTATATAATCTCCCCCTTTTTTAATAACTTCTTCCCACCTCTCTGGGACCTTTTTAATTCCTCTCATAAAACTCGCGTGGTTTTTTTGAAAAAAAAACATTCAAGTCAATTTTTCACTTCCTCGTCGTTATGGAAATTCAAATCCTTCAAATGGTTGCTCAGACTGCGAAATAGGCGATAGCCGGACGGGGCAAGATCTGGGGGGCACGGTAAGTGACGTAAAGTTTCCCACCCAAAACTCGACAGTTTCTGAGGGGTCCGCAAGGCAGTGTGAGGCCTCGGTGAGAGGGGTGTCCACACATTGAGGTTACTCACAAATCCGAGCTATTTTATGACCATGTGAATGGTTGAGGCTAATTTTTTTGATTATTTCAGCTATTTCCCTAAATGTTGCACGAGGATTAACAATAATTAAATCTCTCCCCTCCTCGGAAACAATTTCTTTAGATGGTCCTGATCTCGGAGCGCCCGTTAGAAAAAAGTCGCTCGTAGAAAATCTTCCAACCCATTTCTGGCAAGTTTTTTCATTTGGTCCGTTTTCTTCATGAACAGACTTTATTTTTCGGCTGGCTTCAGCAAGCGTTTTTCCTTTTCGGAAATAATATAGCGGTATATGCCTAAAATGGTATTTTTCCCCCATTTTTTCCACTTTTACAATTTTTTTTTAAACGCTGTAACCGTTCACGACTAGAACGAGAACACAAGTAAACAGTTTCTATAATGGGAGGAAGTTATGATGGCGTTTGAAGGAACTCTTCGTGATGAGAAGTGACGCATTGTGAACTAACGAATTAACCGATAATAGATAATAGCAAATCTCCGAAATCTAGATTTTCTTAATGGTGTCACTCAGCAACAAACAAGCATCTTACCACATTTCCATGTCGCTACATCCATAAATTTCAACATATCATCATATTCACTATATCCTCATTTATTGAGTTTCAGTTAAAGCACTGAACTAATATGATATAAATAGTCCATAAGCTTCCAATTTTGGTCCGACCCCATTGCCCACAGTGTATGTGCATACAAATTTTATTGATATAAATGTTTCATTTTTGAAGTTATGAAGTTTTGGGTTATCCATTTTTGGGTTTTAACAGTAAAGTTAAATAAGACACACGATTTGGCTCAACGAATGCATACCCAATGATTGGAATCCAAGTTCAAGAAGAGAGATCCAAGAGTCGCAATATCAATCTTTTGCCAATCGCTTGCAAAGATCTATCTAGTGAGATAACTGAAAGATGCAGGTTTATTATATCTGATCTGACTGGTCCTTATCAGTGTGGCTACAAATCTGATAAATCCACAGCTGACCAAATATCTATGTCGAACACTGGAGAAGAATGAAATATATGACCATGTGAAACCTTGAGTAAAGGTAGACAAAAAGCTTATTAAGGGTCACAGCTTTAGACTGCGACCTCTTCAATATACTTTTGAAGATAGTTATGAGAAAAGCTACAACAAACACGTTTGTACCTCATCTACAATAAAAACAATGTATTATTTACGTGTGCTAGTGACCCAGACACCGTTGAACGCAAATTTCGAAATGTCTTTACAACTTTCTCAACCGTTGAGAAAGAGCCAACAAAAGTGACTGTTTTTTCGAGGAGCAGAGTCTATTCGGCTATAACTCTGGTGAATGACTCCAGCTATCTCGGAAATCTGATCGTTAAGAATCTGTTAGCAAGTGATTTAATGACAACACTGTGCCAATGAACAAATCTCCAACTGTACGAGTACAAGGCACAAATCTTGTCGTTCTTGCTGTACAGCGAAGAATGCTGGGTTATGACATAAGCGGATAAATCAATTCTGGGAGTTCTCTATTAAATTTTAAGGAAAACACTGAAAAAGTTCATTTTTTATGAGGTGGATTTAGGACTTCTATTGGATAGTTTTCCTATAGGGATGTTTTTGTCCAATTTCGAACTAGACCATGATTATGGGCGATCGTAGTGCAACATTTCAGGCTTCTCTCCAAACCGTTCGACATGACAAACTATGCACCCCCTCCTATGATGAGGAGTACGAAATGCTCTGTCTGTCTAGAAATTGCAGTCAGAGCCGGACTTTTGATATTGACAACATTGTTCAATTAGAATGAAGCATCCACAATTATTTGTGCAATATTTAAGTGAAATGTTTCTGCTGATTAAAACCGTCATTCAAAGCTTCTACTACCAAAACAAACCATCACAGTTAAATTACCGGCGAAGGAAATGATCACGGTCTTCACATCGATATTACTTTACACACAAATATACGAAAATACATATTTACATCTGTGTGTTACGTGCTAACGCTGTACACAATTTCTATATTATTGATTTTTTCGCTTTTTTGTTCGATAGTCCGCTTGACTCTCATTTAGACGCTGCTCACTAATTCTCTTGCTCTCCCGCTTTCTGTTGCCATATCTTTAATGTCTGGCCGGTATAAAAATGCAGCATTTCCGTCGTGAATAATTCACAAGTGAAATACGTTTGAAACGAAACACAACTTCAACAAACAGCATAAGGATTAACCTGTTCATAAAAGGGAAATATTTTTATATTTTATTCGCTGCTAATAAAACACTAAATCGTTTCTAAAATGCGTATCTTAAAAGAGGTAAAAAAACACCCATTGACTACCTAAAGTGAAAGAAAGTGATTTGAAAGTGTTTTAAACTTCTAAAATTTTTGTGCTTCCCATAGAATCAGTTGGATTTTATTGACCCCTCCGAATTGCTACGTCCCGAACCAGCATTTGCCGATAAGAGTCTGTCGAAATTCCGTGATTACAGTGTAGATGAAACGGATCCGCTCAAAGAACGTGTACGGCAAACGTATCGTTTAATGCACCTGAATCAAACGGTGGATTTTGTGCAAGGACGCCGCGATCGCTGGCTTAAGTTCACCACACTCAAAGCTACGGTTCGTCAGGCTTTGGAGAAGCTTAACGATCTTATCGATGAATCAGATCCTGACATTGACTTGCCCAATATTGTTCACGCCTTCCAGGCTGCAGAGCGGGCACGTGAAGAATTTCCTGAGCATGATTGGTTGCACCTGACAGCGTTGATTCACGATTTGGGTAAAATAATGGCATTCTACGACGAACCTCAGTGGTGTGTGGTGGGTGACACTTTTCCCGTGGGTTGTGCTTGGGGTGACAGTATTGTCTATCGCAAGGACAGTTTTGAGGGCAATCCTGATGGCAACAATCCCCTTTATAATACCAAGTATGGCATGTATGAGCCAAATTGTGGTGCAGACAATTTGATGATGTCCTGGGGCCACGATGAATATATGTATCAAGTGCTGAAACATAATAAAACAACCTTGCCGGATATTGCCTGCAAAATAATACGGTTCCATTCATTTTACCCCTGGCACAACGGTGGTGATTATCAACACTTGGCCAAGCCAGAAGATGAGGAAACCAAAAAATGGGTGCTAATTTTCAAGTAAGTATAAAAGTCGTGAGGAAAACTATTAAACAAATGAAAAGCGTTTAAATTGTCACATTGCCAAATGTTGATAAAATTTACTGTTCAATACTGGTCAATGTGGATGCTCCGATACAACCATGTATCTTCCTTTGAGCGTCGTCCAATAAAGTGTTCAGAAAACATGCTTTCGGGTTTTTTTTTTTTTGAGTAACCCGATTTCCGCTTATTCTTCGAACAAAAACAAGACAAGATTTGTCTATAGGGGAAAGATGAAAGAAGAATGTGAGTTCGTGGAGAAATTGGATTCTACAGTTATATCCCTCCACCCATAAGGATTGAGTACATAACATTTATACGAAAATTAGTACAATTATTTTCAACAGGATACTTACTTACGTAAACCTTCATTGAAGAGGTGTAGTAAGTCGCCAAGTCCTTACTGAAGTAATTTATTGACATCGATAAATCGATTAATTTATGTATGTAGTGCCCGAGGAGGCGTGGCAATTCAGTCTTTTTCATTCCCAGAATTAATTTTCATTCCCAGAATTAAGTTTACTAATCGCGTAACGCGTGCTAAATTATATTGAATCTAATGCAGTATCCGGTCAATTTTTTCAAATTTTGCCAAGCAATTTAATGCAGTACAATTTAAGGTACTGTCGTCTACAAATTAGGAAGACCAATTGACGATAAATCGGTCAATTTGTACGGAAAATATCAGAACGAGTTGCACCGATGGCGTCCATTTTCATTCTCAGAAATAAGTTTATCAAGCGCATAAAGTGTGACAAATGTATATAAATTCAATGTAACTTAAATCAATTAAACTCATGGAAGGTAAGAGAAGGGACATGGTTACTTGTCCGAACTTTCTGAAGTTTCATCAGGCATTAAAAATCAATATAATGGACAAGAATTATTAGGTTTCTGCAACCTAATAATTAGAAATTACAGAGGAAAGATTGAATTTAAAAAAATCGGACAATTTATATGGGAGCTACATGAAAGGGCGTGGCAATGTTATCTATTTTCTCTCTTGAACCTTAGTTCAGCAAATGCTTAACGTTTACCATATTTTTTTTTGAGTTTAATGCAACTAAATAAATTATATACATAAACCTAAAAATATAGGAGTTGAATCTGCAATTGTGTGGTGCGGAATACAGGAATACAGTTAGCAGATTCATTTTTATTTTTAATTTTATCCAGCGTTACAAAAGCAATATAATAGACAAACAATTAGGTTACCGCTGTCTGCGAATTAGGAGTAACTAGCGGAAATTGTTGTTGGCCTATGTAGCCCATTAGCAATCTTTGGCCGCCGTTTGGCAAAATATTAAGCAAATTTCAAGAAGTTTTATAAAGATTTACGGCAGTCCAAACAGACGGATACTGCTAAATTGTTTTAGAAAGTCATGAAATACATTTAGTCTCAATATATATGTGGAACTTTAAAAGCTTATATTTTTGCCGTATAATATTATATGCCTCAATTCCTTTGGGTAAGGGGTAAAAATGTCACGCATTACGGGTAAAAAATGTTACGCATTAAAGGAGACGAGTTAGATCCTTAGAGAAATTGCCCTTGTTAAGGCAATTGATCCATGTCAAATGGACATGGGCATTAGGATGGGTCGATCCTAATACAAAAGACAAATTTAGTCAGTCACCTTCTACAATTAAAGTTTTGCCGACGTTACTTACTTATACGCCAAATAATTTAAAGTGCTTCAATCTTCTCTGTTTCTTCACCAATTCACCACACCAAGTTCCAATAGTTTTACAAAATCCTGATATTCCAACGAAATTTTGGTCACCCTCTACTGCGCCAGACCCATTTTTGCTCATTACCTCACAAACCGACACAATTTTTTATGAATTGATGCACTGAATTTACAAATAACTTTAGCAGCAAAATATTTTTTACTTAATCTCTTAAATTGTGACTGAAAGTTCTTACTTTTATACACAAATTACGAAATAAACCTGTTAAATTCTGGTAAATGGACATAAGTTCAATTCATTTGACTGAAATCTCTGCATTGGTTACTATAAACAGTGGGTCTTATAAATGACTCGCCGTCCTTGTAATCTTAAACGTAGGACATCTCTTAAAGAGCTTTTGGAAAAAAGGTAACATTGATTGCCACTACTTTTTATCAGGCAATTCCACAGCGTAAGAAATGTTAGTCTACATCATCAAAGTTATTATTCTAATCGGATTGCAATTATGTTCCGATCATTTTCTTGATTTCTAATTTTTACTTTTCTGAATATAAAGCCATTCTTAAAACATTTCAATAAGCATTAATAAATCGCAATACATGCAATAATTTTGTAGGATCTTAACCAAATCAAATTATTATCAAATTGGGATAATCCCCTTTGAAGGATTTGTTTTTGTTTTTCTTTTTTTTTTTTTGGATAAGATATTCTACAACAACAAAATGGCAGATTTACTTAAAATGCTACATTTTTGTTTCTTGTCTTTTTCTTTCGTAAATGTTAAAATGGAGGTAAGCTACAATCATATTTCTCCGCCGAGAAAAAGCTTTGTCACTTAATCGTTTGTTAAGCTCACGGAATCATCTCCCATTTCACGAATATTTAATTTCCATTTTGCCTGTTGTAGATCCCTGCAGAGCCGAGATAAATTAAATCATCCACCATTTTGAAGTTATAGTATTCAAGGTTCCCGCAGCGTCCCAAACGAGTAGACTACCTGTTCGTTGGAAAAAATAACTTCGCATTGTCCTCGTTTACCACCGGACGCAATTTTGTAGCAGTTTCAGATAATAATATCTAGCCGTATACCTATATATGTATGTATACCTATAGCCGCTTTCTCCATAATCAATTTCAAATGTATGTCGAACAGGTCGCACAATCGGCTATCGCCATTGACGTAGCAATAAATTATCCGTGGGGGGGCTAGATTCATTCAGAGCACCTAATATAAAAAATCATGGGGGTGCTAAAAAAAATTCGGGGGCCTAAGTTCCGCCCGGTACCCCCCTTGCTACGCCTATTTACTTATCTTTTCTAAAGACTTCATGTTGTTCAGTGCGGTTCTGCAAAATCGCATAAACTTCTCAAGAGTATCAAACTCAGCTATGGCTTTATATAATTTTGATTCGAAGACGAACAAATGGTATATATCAATCTATATTTCGTGTGTTTTCACAAGAATTTGCCATAGTGTGAATATCTGATCAGTTATAGATTTACGAATCAAGTCACATGGAATAGGTTTTAGTCTTTCGCACATCACATTCGGCAGAATCATATAAGCGATTGCTAAAAGACGGATACTTCGATAGTTAAAACACGTTCTTAGATTGTCTTTTTTGAAAGCATTGCGTTGTATGCCACTCACATTGGCCTTTGGATCATCACCAATTCATCGATGCCACCGTAAAATAGCTCTGATGGCAGGTCGTCGGCATACGCTGTTTGGTTGTTTGTAAGATCTTTCCTTGAAAAAATGACATCGTCGATAATTGGCATGATATCTTGACTTGCGGTGTCATCCGGAATTAGTAAGTTGTAACACTTTTCTCCCTGATTTCAGCATACTCTGCATATCCATGGCCAGATTTGCATTATTGTCCTTATTTCGCATTTGTCCTTATTTCGGAATTTTTGCAAATTTTCTCGTTTCTTCTTTTTACATCGTTTCCTCATAACACGCACCACTATTGGCTGTACGTTGCCATGTACCAGTATTCAGTATTCTTTTCTTTAGACACAATGCGATATTCTTAATCGTACCGTGCCTGAGCACGGTTTTTCGTACTTAAGAATAGTTTTTACGGCAATTACCACCGAACGCTGCCACTGTGTGACAGAAATCAGAGATGTTTTAATTGAGACAGTTAAAGCTGTGACTACCTCAGATACATGCACCTTAACCAAGTCAAGCTTATTAAGCTTGGTTACGTACGCTTATCGCCCAATCTCATTCTATGTTAGCACCACCGATTACAGGCAAGTCCATGGCCTATGAGCATGTCTTTCGTTTATTACTCTATTGCGTAATTAATCTGGTTTACCGTGTTATGATGAGGAAAACATCAAATTGCTTGTGAACATCTAGCAATTACCAAGTGATCAATCGAGTTTGGTTTTAAAATTTGATCCCATTTACTGCCATGATCGCCAGTATTGCTTCCGTTATCGAAAGTTTTGATATGTGGCTTAAATCTATTAAATCATCTATTTTGGAACTAAAATCTCCCAAAAAGAATTTTAACATTGTAGCCGAAATTTTCTTAAAAGAAGTTTATGCGGATCAGTAGCTTGGCTACATTATCTATAGCTTTCGAATAAAAAAAATACAAAAAGTTTTAGAACTGCGAAATGGGGCTATATTTATAACTCCTCCTTAGCCGACACAGCATTGAAGCAAAGCTATAAATTTAGGACTTTTAAAAACGAATATGCTGAGTTTAAAAGTTTATATAGTTCTCCGGTGGTGAATGCAATGTTAGAAGTGATAGTGAACAATTTTTTTTCTACTAAAAAGGCATTTTTGAACCATTAAAAGGACAATTTGCTGGCGTACCGAAATTCTCCTGACAACGATGATGTCTTCAAACCATATGTCTGTTCTGCCCCTGATACCAATTCAATGAATTTATTCAGTAAGAGAAGCTTTCTAGTCCCTTAATAAACGCTGGAACCGGTTGTAGCTTATGAAAACTTATTTTTGGTTCCTCAGACAATCGTAGTTTTGGTGCTTATTAGAATGAGCTGTTTTAACTTTAAATTCTCAACAGTCGTATAATTAACATGGGTTTCTTATATTCTTTCGAATTTTATTGTGTACAAAAACCGCAATTAGGAAAAACATAGTTCTTCGAATAACTTAAAAAAATCGGATATTTGGATATTCTAGTCACGAACGACTAAATCTTCGCATTTCTATGCAGCTCATTCCTATTGTCTATTTTAATTGCTTTCCCACTAGTTTGGCCAATGCATAAATCAACAAACCGATGTTTAAATTACTAAAATGATTTGCAAACGTTACAGCTTAAGGATTACGTTAGTTTTTATTATCCATATTTGTGACAATTCGTCAATGAATGTTAAGTATAACCGAAGCTCTCGCTAACGTTTAACAAGTATGTGGGGCCTTTAAGCTATCAGAATGTTGAAATATACGATCGATTAACCGTTCCGAATTAGAGCAGATTACTATTGGCTATATCAATATCAATTTTAGACATATTGGATTTATATGAAGCCACTGATTTCAGAAAAACTTTTTTAGATTCCGAGTAAGATATAATGTCACATATTGTTATAAATTAACATTTAGACTCAAAACTCTGACTACAAATCGACAGCTAAACTTTTCCAGCTTATGTGGCGCATATGATATCTTATCCAACTTGTTGGTAAATGTAGCATTTCTTGCACCAGGAAAAGTGGCGCCTACTAGTCAGGTGCTCTGGTTTGTTCAGATACCTTCACCCAAAGGGGTGTTGGCTATTATAAAATATTGAGCTGAATTAAAACACATTAAGAAAAGTAAAATCGCACATCACTGAAGCCTTCCGTTTTATTATGAAATTAAATTAATTTAATTTAATTGGTTTTATTAAATCAGCTATTTGTTAGGAGGTATCCTAAAGAAAGTGGCATTGCAGTCCATTTCCATTCTCAGAACATAGTTTATTAAACGCAAGAAGCGTGCTTAATTATACTGAAGTGCAATTGAATGAAAGATAACATAATAACATAACATACATAATTTGTATGTATAAGACTTGGTTGTTGGTTCAATTTTTTATATTTTGTGTTGTGAAAAAGGTGGAAAAAAGTGTACTTTTAGATGTTCTTTTTTTGTTGCCAAATCTGTTAAATTTTGTTCTTTGTCAAGCTGAATACTATTTTTATTTATTTATTTTTTTCATGAGTATTGATTTGTGTTGATTTACAGCACTAAAATCTGAATAACTTATATTTTTACGTCACAATATTTTTGATACTACAATAGCAACATTGTAAAATTGTGTCTTTTTCTATCATTATTTCATTTCACAAGTTTACAAATGCATCAAGTAACATGTCTTGCAGGAATAATTTAGCATCAAATTTTAGACCACTATGCAGCCTTAGTTAAAAAGATTTTTCGGCATAGCGAAATAGTACCAATAAGTGTCATTAGTAGTAAGACGTCAATTCTTAAAACAGAACTCCAAGCGATTGACTTCTAAGATTTTCAGAAAAGTATTTCCACAAACATTTCCAATGCAAACTGAAAAAAAAGATATGCATCTATAAGCACGGCATAATTAGCGGTTGATCTTATTCATATTTTACCAAGATTTATAGAGACGACAGATTTAAATATTGCAGAAGGAAGACAGAATCTAATCCATTTATTTTTTGGAAAGTCGCTAAATAGACCTGTCACGGCCTCCTCCTTCCTCTCTGAAAGATTGTTTTTTCATATTAGAACAATAGCGGAACCAGCTTTCAATTTAATATTTCAATGTTGATGTTCTTGCATTTGCACAAAAGCATACCTCCAGTCATAAATACAGTATTTAAATCTTCATGATCTCATATTAATATTAATTTGTATCTTAAATACTAAGACTTTTTATTCCAAAAACGTTAAAAAATTCACTTTTCTCATATTTAAAAAAGATTAAAAGTAGGCTTTTGTTTGACTTTTCGTATATTTGGAGAAGTCGAAAATCGACTGTTCAAGTATTTGAAATAATCGAAAAGTCAAAAAATCGACTATTTATATATTTGAAAAAATCAAAATGCCGGAAATTTACCACTTTGCGAATGGTAAATTACAAGCCTATTCTAACTCCATTCGGTGTTTTGAAAAGTTTAGTGGGTTCTAATTTGCATTTCAATTACTACTTTGATTACATAGCTTCCCAAATTATATCAAACTTTAGCTGTAACAAAACCTATTGATTTTTAAATTTTACCCACATGAATTATATTTCAGTTTAATATATGACAGTCGCTACAATATCATTGATTTCATAACTCATAATTCAGTTTTATAAATAAAAGTTCCTATGATGCAATTAATCACCATTTCATTCTCTTTATCTTTACAGCCGCTATGATTTATATACAAAAAGCGAAAAGGTACCCGATATAGAAGCTCTATGGCCATATTATCAATCGCTTATTGACAAATATCTGCCGGGTGAATTGGAATTTTAAATATTAAGAAATATATCATTATAACATTTAATGTAGGATTATTGTTGGCCAAAATGCGTACGCTATGTTATTAACAAGTACGTTTAATGTAATAATTATGGGGCGTTTCTATGTAACACTTACATAAATCGCTAAACTGTGATCTAAATATCTACATCAATAAATGAAAATAAATGTAAAAATTAAAAGACGGTATGATTTATTACCGACAGTAAGTGGTGCTGCGTTTTATTGCCATCATAAATGTTAAATGCCTAAAACAAATTAAACAACATTATCCTCTATTTGCATTACAATTAACGTTATGGTACAAAGACAGATTTATGTCGGAAGTCCGTGTGATATGGAAAAACAGAAGAATAGTCATTTGAGCTATACAAAATGTTAAAACTATTCGTAGTGACGCATTTTGTTTTTATGCCTATGTCGGCTGGGAGTTTTTGATGAACGCTTTCGTTGATAACGACGGCTGGACGTACTCTCTACAGATTCATCAGAGGGACTTAGAGATCGACTACTACGTTGATGATGCCGCGTTGAAACATGATAGCTGTGAGAACGTGATCTTGAGCGGGACCTACTTCGGGATCTTTCACGTTTTTTAGATTTCTTTTTACTTTTTGACTTTTTTGACTTGGATTTTTTGGATTTATGAGATTTTGATTTGGAGCGTGACTTCGATCTGTGTTTTTGTGCTTTTTCTCTTTTTCTTTGTTCTTCAAAATCATCATAGTCCATAGAAGATGATGATGAGTGCGATGACGAACGCGACTCATGTCTTCTATATTGACGCTTGGCGGTTATAATGCTAACTTCTACTGCCTCCTCCTTAGTTCTCGAACGAGATCTTCTTTTCCGTATTATCATTTCATTGGGTTTTGTTTCTGATATTAACTGCACATCATCATTATCATCGTTTTTGATCAATTTTGTTGTGGTAATTTTTGACGGTTGTACAACAGGAGCGGGAATTTTATGTTGTCTAACATTTTCGACTGTTTCTTCGTCACTATTACCCTCAGGGCCATATGATGTGATAGGTATAGATTGAACTGAAGCATCCGAATCATCGCTAGCCAAATCTACTTTATTTTCAGATGACTTCTCGTCGACAACAACATCGCCTCCTGATGTGTTATTGTCTCCCGAAGAAACGGCTGAAAGAAGAAACAACATATTATTTCATTGAGCAAAATATGACATATAGACAGCAGATAAAGAAAAGGAAAGAATCTTTTGTTATATTCCTTAAGCGAAATTTGAATTCTGAAGCTTTGAATAATCTTTTATATGCATTCTGGGAAAAAAAGTGCACGAAATTGGTCAATAAAACACAAAATATTTATGTCTGTCTTCTTTCCATCGACTGAAAACAGGTGCCTCAAATAAGTAATAGGAATTTTGGAAGGACAAAAAAAAACACCCACATCAGATGAATGCGGTAACAATTCGATGATATTTGATAAGTTTTTGGCCAGAAATTCGTTCGCAATAATAGCCTCATGGTTCAAAATCCATGAGTTTTCTGCCCATATATCTGATATTTTTGTGCAAATTTGCTCCCTGAAACGCGTAAGGTCCTTTACTTGCAGTCTGACCTTCTGGCAAGAATTCCGAGTAAATAACACAGCGATAATCAAGATAACAGTCAACATCACTTTGATTTTTGATCAACTTGACATAGTTTTTTCGGTTTCGGCACGAAGCTTGTTGACTGGGTCGCATGTCGTAAATCAATGTCACATCCCCAATTATAATGTGTTTTATGAATGTGGGTGGTGGGGTCCGAATTGTCTCGTTCTAGAATATGTTCTGCAAACTTTACATGATTAAGTTTTTGAAAACACTCTGTTCTTTTGGAAATAATCGAGCGATTCCATATCCAAGCAATTGTGTCAAATTATACAAATTGATTCGTGACACAGAAAATCCAGCGGCTATCTCCCCAAACTAAATTACGATTTTCATTCATCTTCGTTATCGTTATCGATGAGACAAATCTTCCACTACATATCAACTTATTTTGAATGTACTGTACCACCCACATGCAGTTTTTCTATACCGCTTTTTGAATGATTAATTCCCTATACTTTTTTAACAGAGATAGAAGAGGAAACACATAAATTTTAAAAAGCAAATATCTAACAATCCTTGCCAACTAACTTCATAACCATAAAAAATTCTCTTTAAATGTCCTGTCTTTACAGTCATTTTTCAAAGGTCCCCGTCGTTCTTTTCTAAGACTATACCGATAAGACTGCTCTAAAATGTATGTTGCCGATTTATATATGACTTTTCCACAAAGGATTGTCGAAGATGAAATTATAATGCTTTTAAGTTCCATCTTCTTCCAGTCCTTTTCAAGAAACAGTACGAAGAACGGAAATAAATTAGAAGGTACAGGTGGAAAATTATTACCTAATTTTCGTATAATAAGTAATGTTTTTGTATATTTCAGACAATATACTTGTAGAATTTGATAGCCCAGGAGTTACCTATTTCAGCGCAGTTTTTGCCGACGTTGTTTTACATTGAACGAAAAGGACCTTTGAAACATAAGTGATATCCATGGATATTCGCAACATATTTGTAGAACGTTTTATGTAAAAAATTAGCACCAAAATAGTTTTAATTTATTTAAAAAAATTAATTTGAAAGTAGAGGATTCTTGTCACCGATATCGTTGCACAATAGATTTGTGGCATATTGTAAACACATTAGATTACATACATAAAAATAGCATTTGTTTGTTAATAACAGGTTGTTTGCTTTCTTTCTAGTGTTATAGTTTGCTTTTGATACAATTATTTGAATATACCTGTGAACTTTTCACAAAACAACCTATTTTCAAAACACAGCCTATATTCTTCACACATTTTAAGATGATTTAAGAAGTGTTTAAACATCAGCTTACAAATAGCATAAAACGCAGTAAATTTGTGGATGTTTATTTTATTTGCATTTGTTACTAAATTTACTTTATTTTACCATCATTATATTTATTGATCAACGGTTCAGTTTGCTTGTGTGTCGGTGACAAGGAAATCTGTGTTGGGAACGTGCCACTTGTCGGAAAACCCCGGAAATTTGTTGTAATTTTCGAAATATAAATAGATGACATGTGCCTTAAGGACATAAATAATATCAGCCGATCTTTTGAAAAATGGATATGAAATGCCAAGATTTTTCGACTGAGGGTTGGACGCGAATAAATAACAACAAATAAATTCGATTTCTCCGCATTCCACTCAAATTGTTTTTATTTGTAAACACAGATACAGAGCAAAATATATATACATATATATAATAAAACAACACGAAATGCGCTGTAATGTAATGCGCATTTTCGCTTTAATGGTTTGGCATTACTGGTTTATTGGATAAATAAACATATAATTCTGGTTTATTTCTTCCAAAAATATAACAATCATAATAAAAAGTAATCGATAATACTAGCAAAATTGGCATCAGCTGTCAAAGAAAACTGATGCCGCCATTCAAAACACAGGTGGTACCATCGCAACAACTCGATTTGTTATGCGGTTTTTAAGCAACTTGGTTCCAAATTTATTGCATTCAGTAAACGAATCGAGTTAGAATTGAGATAACATAAGAAAACACAATTTAGGACGACAGAGGGCCAGGCAACTCTATCTTGTCATTACGCATGAAAAATCTTTTGAAATCGGTATCTTTTAAAGATCATTCAAGCATATCATATCTTCATAGGAAAAAAATTACAGTTTCTATCAGAAACAGGTACTTATTTTCCACTCACCTTTAATTTGATTTAGAAATGCCATCGCTTTCTTTTTTCGCTCCAATTGTAGTTGTTTCTCTTTAGACACAAGTCCTCCAAGTTTTTCCCTCGCAATCTGCGCTAATTTGTCTTTAACTTTTTCTTCCGCTACATCAGAAATATATTCATATTCAATTACTGTTAGATGATCTACATATATCTCGCCCGTACGGGTGTTAATCATTAATATATGTAATTGAAACTACCAAATTGCATTTAATCAACTCCATCCTACTTACCTTTCTTCAATTCCTTGTGCCGTTGTTGCTGCTGCTGCTCAAATATCGCATTACGTTCCGCTTCCGCCTTTGTAGGCGCTGTAGCTGAAGCCGATGAATTAGAGCCCAGTAATGTCGCGGCTGCAATAACAGCAGGTTGTACATTAAGAGCTGCTGGTATGTTCGCTATTGGCAGTGCAGTACTGACAGGCAGAACATTTGAGTGCCTCAAAGCAAGAGCAGCGGCTATTTGAGCATTTCTCGCCATTAACTGTGACTCAACCAATTCGATTGCTTTTTGTACATGCTCGGGAACATGACGGTTTGGTTGCTGGGATGAAGTATTGCTTAATGTGCTGTTAGTGGTAGTATTTGGCTTATCTTCGTCATCACTAGCATCCTGTGGCAGAACAGTATTTTGCAAAGCATTTGGCTGACCCTCTTCTTTGTTTTTAATGGAAAATGAAACAGGGTCTAAAAATAACGGGGTGGTAATTGCATGGCAAATTAATTTACTATTAATTTATTTGCTTACTATTGGAATTTTTATCTCTTGTTAATCCTTTTTTACTTAATAAGGCCTCGGCTACTTCTTTGGCCTTACGTTGTTTCCTTTCCTTAGAAGCAGCGTTTGGATCTCCTGTGATTTTGTACATATAATACGGATAGTACTCGTTGTCTGGCAACAGAAATGTGAAACGTTCAGCTGATTTACTGCGTAGTGTTTCCTCAAACTGTCGACCATTTTTAATGACATAAACCGCTGTTTTGTCGATGATATTCTTAAGATTATCTGTGGGCACTGGAAATTCGAGTTTAGGTGGCGTTTTCTCCTTCTCAAACACAGGCGTTTTGGCGGACTCCTCCCCCTCTTCACTTTCTGAGTCAGAGGAGTAATTTTGTGCCAAAGCTAAGGCACTGGAGTTTTTCAGAATCTCTACTTTGGGGCCCGAATCGTTGAGGTCTACAGTTTTAGTGGAAACTGTTGCTGTTTTTACACTATTCGAATTAGAATTTTCATCTTGTTCCGTAACGAATGTTGCTCCATTATATTGCAGAAGAACTGGCGTAATCGTTGGCGAATCATTGGGGTTTTCAAGCGGTGAACTGGTACTAAGCCTAGAGGATTCGTCATGTAATTCCGAAAGTGGAACCCCTTTAATTTTACTAATTAATTGTGTATAGGCACAATCTGCTGAGGGCTTGTACTTAACCGTTGGTACAAGCACCACCGGTTTCGTCTGAGAATTATCCAAGGAAACTGCGGAGCTACCATTAGTGGCCTCTAGTACGTTTTTCTCGTCAGTATTCATTTCTGTTGCTTCAGGAAAGGTACCATTTTTAATTGCATCCAAAACATGTTTGTAGTAAGGATTTAGTATGGAATGCTGCGACAGAAAATCGAATTGAATGTTATTTGACTGCTTGGCCTTCAAAAGAATTTCCATTTGTACGCCTTGTGAGGCTATGAAGCGGGCGGTCTTCTCGATAATGGCATGTTGTTTCATTGTTTCAGGCTATGTTTGTCATAATAATACGTCTAAGTATATTATAAATATTTGTTGTCTATTTCATAATACATACCAATTGCACATCCTCTGGAACTTCAAAGTTGTGCGGCAACTGAAAAACTTGTTCGGCTTCTTCACACGACGGTGAATTCGAGAACTCTTCGCGACTCGGACCGATTTCTGTAGATTGGTCGTATGAGAGGCCCACCCGATTATAGCCGCCACCGTTTGTTTCCTGTTTCAAACGTTTTAATTCCTCCTCTGTTGACGTCGTTGGGTATGAGTCAAGTAAGCCCAAAATAAACCCAAAAAAAGCATTAGAAGAAAGATAAAAAACTAGCATAAGTCACCCAACAGTGATACGGCATATACGAAACAACGACAACCGAAGCTGTCCATAGAGAAATAATATTTAAACAATTTTAGATATTTATCGACAAAAAAATTTTAATTATTTCGTTGGTATGCTAGTTAGATTTCATTTGGGCTTCATTCTCACATCAATTTGCTTCCAAATCTGCAAATATACATTAGTAAAAAGCGAATTATATTGAATATTTACCTGAATGTCATTACGTTTGCTAGTCCTCTATAGAACAGAACAGTTTCATAAAGCTTTTACGTGAGACGAGCTTTTCTGTAACCAGAGCTTGCTAAATTTTTCGAAGACGCCGGACAAATTACTTACGTGTTCGATTCACTGTTTCTAAATTTCTTTCAACTATTATTGACTTTTGTTTTAAATTCACATTGATTGGCAGTTAAATTTATTTATGTGTGTGTTACATAGAAAATATTAAACATAAAATAAAAATGATATAACTTTGAAAGCCCCATAAACAAAGCTTTGCTAAAAGCTTTGTTGTAAGTATACACATAATAGTAAAGAATACTCCTCCTCTTCATTTTTGTGGCCAACTTACCTTGTTTCGTTATGACATCTTCCTCGTTGTTGTACAAAAACAAATAACGTTCCTCTTCGCACAATTGCTCTGCTCTTTGCTCGTCGGCCGTCAAATAATCTAAACGATTTCCATAACCTCCTGGCGGAGGTTCGTACGGTGCTAACTCATATAAGGCACCACGTACATCATATCTGTGGCGTATAGATGCGATCGCGGATGTTGGTTTCGATTGAGGGCGCGAAATTTTGTATGGGGGATTTTGTTTGGGGTTTTCAAGTTTAAACAATAGATTCGAGATCATAACGCGTATGGAAAAAAGAAATAATAGTTTACAACATAAAATTAAAAACAGTGTAGAATAAATGTGTTCGACGAAGTTAAGGTGAATGAGAATTGGAAATGGAGAATTTTCCTGTTTTAAAAAGAAATTCATGTAAATTTTGCATACATACCAGGTGTCAAGATACTTTTTGACAGGGCTTAAGCGACAGTTATGTATCCACAATCGAAATGACAATAATAAAATAATCAACTTGATGTAACCAAGTTCTTCTCAGTATAAAAAGTAAAAGTCTAAATATCTCAGGGAAAGCGAGCATTTTGCGACGGGTTCCTTTTGTTCAAAAACCTTTTATTAACGCTATGGATAATTCTCCAAAAAGAAACTAATTTCAAAAAAAAATTATCAAAACAATAAAGTAACGTTTAAGACTGCTTAATGTTAATATTATTTACAGTCTCTATTTTTTTCTTTAATACCTTTTACGCTGTTACAATCTGGTTATGCCATATTTAAAATTTACAGGAGAATTGACAATGTTTTTGCGCTAATTTTGTATTTATCAATGACTTATATGTTATCCTTACATTTGAAATATGTGTGCATATTGATTTTGATTATTACCCATTCCTTATGAGTTTTTAGATGTGTTGATGCGCGCACTCCCCATTCAACCTGCTTCCTCAATCTTAATGCACTCCTTAATCTTATGAAGACATCGCTTTATCTAGGTAAATATGGGTAATAATTTTTTCTACCTACGTTCATGTTAGTTTATCATTATACATTTCGTATTCGTTTATCATTATTATAGATAATAATAATATTCAATGTTTTATTATTTAGAGCACTGATCTTTGGATTATTGTATCTTTGGATGCAATATGTACAAGAAAAAAAATTACGGGTGGCTTTTCTATGCAATGTTTCTTAATAACTTCGTTTCATGTTTGTGGACCAACTTTTCTACACAAACAAGAATTTTTCTCTACAAAAAGTGTTCTTGTCTGTGGCAGAATGTTTAACTATTCTTTTAGTCAAAGCCCTATTGGGTTTTGATAGAGATTTATTTAGCTTTTATTCTCATAAATAAAGTGATTGAGGTTTTTTCTAAACAAAAATAGTGATTTCGTCTCATACACAGATATTTGCGTGTGAAAGACTTCACATATACTTTTATTATAGAAAAGAGCCTTCTTCACAACGACTTTTCTTATACGAAAATGTATGCAAAAAGTATATATAGACAAATTTGTCTATACAAGAAAATTCCATGCAGACATTTTTTATAAGAAAATTTGCTGAGAAGACAATTTTTCATGCCGAGAGTCTGTGTAGACATTTCTCTAAACGGAGGAGTTCCTAATACGTAAATTGTTTCTCTTCTTCAAATGTGGTACTTGTACACAAAAAAATGTCCATGGAGAATCTTAAAATTTACAATTTCCGTTTTATTGGTAATAGTTGAATGAGGAAAAGCAGCTGAATAAATAAATATTTCACATTTTTTATTTAATTAGTCGTGAAGGCGTACATTGAGTACCAAGAAATTTGTATTTTTAGCATCCATTGTTTCCAAAACTACTCCAAATGGGTTTAGGGGGGCTCATAAATATTGTAGGAACATGAAAATCGCGTTGCGAGTGTACCTTCAATTTGAGTACGGAAATATGGGATCCAAAGGGTTCCTATTTTTGACTCCCTGGGGCCCAATAGGAATTTACTCCAAATTTAGCAATAGCTTTCGATGCTAAGGAATCAAATTACATTTATTTTCTTTATCAGAGCATTTCAATCAAACCACTTCAGCCGAATTTTTTCCTTAGAAGAGGAAACAATGATATTGAAATCATTATTCATAGGTCACTAATAATCCAAATAATTTCTATACAAAAGAACGTTTGAAGTAGGTGGACTATGAATAAATGTTATGATGACAGCTATCAGTAATCAGTTAGCCGGCTGCTATCTAATTTTTGTTGAAATACTCAAAATTGCAAACCTTAGTTTTTTCTAGCAATATCACCATTCTCTAGCTACTAAAATATCGGTGATTGCATTCCACACTAGCACGTCTTCCAAATATTATGCAAATTTTCCAGTCAAACGCATTTGGGATAAAACTGCGCAGTGTATTTATGATGCCGCTTAGAGCGTTTTGTTTCACTAAATTCAATAAACTTGTGGCAAAAAGTTAACTATGAATTGTGGTACAAATGAAAGAACAAATATTAACCTGTCAATTTTCAGGCAGTTATCGCCCATCCAAGGTATCAAATGTTTGCCCTGATCGATATCACGGGCCTTGTCGTCATCTCGGAATACTTTGCAGGCATAACCAAATACCAAAAGATCAACATGCCGTACTTCTGGTGTAAATGAGGACGACGATGACGATGATGGGTGACTGGTATTTCCAGAAGCACTCCAACCGCTAGCTTTACGCAAAATACCACCAACCGAAGTGGCTGAGCCAATGCCTCCAATGGAGAGGTCACTACTCCGAGCCATTGGTAGGTGCCGAGTGTTGTAAGACATTTGTATGTCTACTTCGTAAATTGTGATGATCTATTTGCAGCTCTATTGCTTTATTGCTGTTATTTTCTACAATATGACATTTTAAGCACTAATAATTATGTTAATCGCAATTTTTCCGCACAATACTGATGAAGCACAAATTCTCTTATATAGAATTTCACAGAATAGTGCCATTGAGACAAGTACGGGGTTGTTAGTGTGAGAAAGCTATGTTCAATAACAATGTGTAAACAGCTGGAGTTGAAACAACCCCGCTCAAAATATAGCTAGCATATTTAACAATTCATCGGCATTCTGATGATTTTTGATTCAAATTTTACATAGTCGATTTAAGTTTTTACACACAGAATGCCGATTTTTTAAATAATATTAAAAAAGGGGAGACATTTAACAGACGGATATAACAGATATAACCCTATTTGAGAATAATCGGCAAATATTTGATAGAAATCTTAGCCAGATTATCCACAAGTAGGATTAAATCAGTCAAATTAATCCGTTAGAGTGTCTTCTTCTAAATGTATGTTCAGACACATGGATATGTCGACTTATTTATCTCCTGGAAGCGTTATATGTAGTAAATATCATTGTAATTTTGATCCGCTGGCAAACGCTGATTTACAGAATGGTCACGCAGACTAGGTAAATCCCTTGGCATTTCTGTGAACAATTTATACAAAAAATCTCGTCAAGGAGCGTCACACTGAGCTTATTAATTTGGCATCGTTAAAGGAATAAAATTATTTACGATTGGATTAAAGAATTAATGGTTTTATTGCCCCAGGCGTAATATTTGGTTTTCGGCCACAGGCAAAAAATTAATTTACCCAAGAAAGCTGCAGAAATCTAGAAGTAATTTATAACAATCTAGAAGTAAATTTATAATTAGATAAGAATGTGTATGAAAGTTAGGTATTTCCTCAACAGGCTTTATCAACCGTTTCGGAAACATACTTCAGTGCATTCATTTTTAGACCTTCATGAAGATAACAAACCAATCTCAACAAACCAAATTGAAAAAGAGAGGAAAAACTCCAAAAGAAGAGAGAGGGACTAAATCCTCTCATTTCAGCACTGCCAGACAATAATTAAGTTTGATGAACATTAAAGTGGCAAGGCTAATATATTTCGAGCGGCAATATACAGTAATTAAATTACACGACAACACTCGCTCATTTGTTTAAAAACTCACAACAATCCCGACCGGCGTGAAGATAACAAACCACTTTCAACAAACCAAAATGAAAAAGAGAGGAAAACCACCAAAAGAAGAGAGAGAAATAAATCCTCCCAGAGAGCGAAAAATCCTCTCATTTCAGCACTGCCAGACAATAATTAATTTTGATGAACATTAAAGTGGCAAGGCTAATATATTTCGAGTGGCAATATACCTATACAGTAATTAAATTACACGGCAACACTCGTTCGCTAGTTTCAAAATTCACAATAACCCCGAAGAAAAATTTGACGTAAAACGTAAAGATAACAAACCAAAACATTGGGGGAATAACAAACCAAAATAGTAAAATAAGAAAATTTTTATTATATTTTATGAATTATAAATAAAATAAGTTTATAACTTTAAAACTACATGTGTTTCATTTTTTTATTAGCTAAATTTGGGGCATAAATTATGATACTCTCGTGTTTTCTGGGTGCCTTTGTACACCAATCAGTAAATTTCCACCAATGATATGTATGTTTTGGCCTCTGGAACCCAAAGTCCAAAAGGTGACAAAAAAGGACTGTTCGGTTACGATGACCTAAAGTGTGCACAATTCTCCTGCACACTCAAAGTGGTGAAAATTTAATTTGTATAGAAATCAGTAGGTCAAAAACTTTTTCACTACAACCGAAGTTTTGACTCTACTACGATGTTGACCAAATTGTTTCCGCTCCAAGAACCCAAAATCCAAAAGGTGACAAAACAGGACTGATGGGGAACGAAAGACGTAAGCGTGGGCAACACGTTAACACATTCAAAAGGGTGGAAATTTAATTTTTCTAGAATTTCATAGAACAAAAACTATTTCAATATGGTTGAAATATGTTGACTTTTGAATTGTGGCAAATATGTTTCTATGCTGTAATATTATTATTTATTCAAATCGGCCTTAAGGCTTGAAATTGCAATTGTGCATAAAAATAAATTATATTAAATTAAATTACGAAAACATACTTACAAAATAAAAAACAAAAAGGCAAACAAAATTCGTGAAGGTGCATTATTTTATCGAAAAGAATATTCCAAATTTCTTACTTACTTTATAATTGTCCGCGGAATGTCCCGGAAATTTGATTGTAAGAATTTTCACATTTGACGCATTACAAATAAATTTTAAATGCACAAAGAGCAATATATATAGAAAATTGAAACTTGGAAATATTTTCCTCGAGACGAAGAATCTACAGTTTAATCGTTCCGTTTTTAATTCAATAATTTAACCAAAATTTGTTTATAGATGTTATATCTATAAACGGAAATATATTTAATTTATAAATCATTGTCAATTTGCTGTATCCCAAGCGAATTATTTTTATTTGCCAAAAAATGTCATGAGCCTATTTTAAAGGCAAATGACAAGCACCGCCGCCGAATATTTTATATCGGCTTCAAATTCTACTTGGGATATTCTCAAAATCAGAGATGTGTTCAGTACACAATGCGAGCAAAAGCAAAAAACAGTAATTCATATAAACAAAAAAAATATACTACACGTGAAGTTGTACGTTTATTCCTCTCTAAAGCGTCTGCCAAATTCAATGTCGCAGGGGAAGAATAAACAAAATTTTCAGAGCAGAGAATGCTTTAGTCGCATGAACTTCTTGTATCAAGCGTCCATGCTAATGGCTGGGAAAAACAATACGTTGTCATCGTATTATGGGGAACTGTGCAAAAGTATAGGCAAAAAAGCAGTGCTGAGAATGTAAGTTGTGTTAACTCCTTTGTGACGTCCGCTTTGACTAGTTTCAATATTACATCGTAGTGAACCCAACGTGAAGAGGGATTTATGCAAGCGCTGCTCTCTGGCGCAACAACCGGGTATAACGAGTAACATTTTAGCAGTTTCAAAACGGAGAAAGCGCAAAAAACAAGATTCAAAGACTACCACCATAGACGATGAGTGCGAGTTGAATCTTTATTGCAAATTGTGCGGCAAACATCGTAAATTAGCTGTAAATCGGGACTACACATTTTGGCTGGAAAACGTAGATTCAATTGCAGAAATTTGCACTCAGAACCCTAATAAAAACGGCACTCAAATTCAGCCTAAAGCGGTGAATAAAATTAAACTTTCTGCTGAAAGCACTTAGAATACATATGTATAACTTGGGTAGAAGTGTTTGAAAGCTTTACATGAGCTGCTGAACCGACGTTGTACAAATACACTTAATTGCAATGCTCTTCATTTTTAATATTTACATTTTTAATTCCACGATAACGGAACGGAGGCCAGTCACTTTCATTCATTATTTCGACTTTAGTGCATGTATTCATAATCTATTAATAAAAATTATGTAGTAAGCTCACATGAAGTAATTCCCACGTGAAAAACAAGTATTGAATTGAAATACAATTTTGCGGTAATAAAATCCTATTTCGATCTGAACTTACAACATTTGATTTAAAAAGTTTCTCAAGATCCTATAACCAAATTAATTCGTAATGGAATTGCAAGGCAATTAACTCACCTACTCCCAAAATATGAGGTTCGTGTGAGAGAATGTTAGTGTGTCGTCCCTTTTAAATACAAAAATTCAGTTGGATATCTTGCTTAAGTCTTTTGGTTATATTTCGTATAATATGTCAAAGCAAAGCTGTCCATGCGGGAAGGGATATGGCTGGAGTAGAAATACTTGTCTATTTTACGCCGCCAGTAAAAAATAATTCCAAGCGCTTCGATCTTCTGCGCTTCTCCAATTAGTCACAAGTTTCGACAGTATTTAAAGAGTCTGGTCCTTCTAACGAAGTTTTAGTCGCCATCTTTTGCGCCGTCCATGGAGTTCGTTGTCGAAAACATTCCGTGCCGGAGCATTTGGGTCCATCCGCCCAACATGACCCAGCCAACGCAGTCGCTGTATATTAATGCGTTTGACAGCGTCGCTGTCGGCATATACATAGTCCTGCCATATGTTCTGTTACAAATATAAAACGCGATAAAAAAAAAACAATATTCATATTGTATTCAAAATTATTTCATTTATTAGAAGACAATATTGGTTATTAAAAAAAATTGTATTCACTCGAAATAGCCGCCTTTTACTTTAACACAAGCTTTCAAACGGTGTGGCCATTGGACTATAGCCGCACGTACGATTTCCATGGAGATCAAGGACGCTGCTCTGGTTAATGCTGTTTTAAGCTTCCCAAATTTCTGTGGGGAGTCTTGCAAGCCATATTCTCCTATTCTGACCACAAAGCATAATCCAGTGGATTGAGATCTGGACTCCCTGATGGCCAATCTTCTGCTGCTATAAAGCCAGGAATATTGACTCTGAGCCACTCCTGCGTGGTGTTAGCTTTGTGCGCAGGAGCAGAGTCCTGTTGGAAGATCCATCTTCGTCCATTGAAAAGGGTATTGGTCAAACCCTTCACAACACCCTCTAACACATCTTTTTGGTAAATCTTTGCACCAGTTTTTACGCCCTTTTCACAGAAATGGAGGGATGTGACACCATGGTGGGAGACCTCCAAAAACCATTACGGAAGGGGGATGATGGCCACGTTGAACCCTTGGAACAACTTTTTTCGCTTCCTTAGATGAAGTGACATAAATCTTGTCGTTTTGTTTGTTGAAAACTTCTTCCACGGTAAAAATTTTCTCATCCGTAAACAGAATGTTTTCATGGCCATTGTCCGCGTGCCACTGCAAAAGTCGCTTGCATCTTTCCAGCCTAATTTTTTTTACCTGAGGAGTTAGAAGATGCCCCGTAGACCGACGATGGGCTTTCATATGCAGATCATCCCGAATCAGCCTAGACATGGATCTGGTTGATATATCCAATTCCTTAAACATGATTTTCTGCTTTCTAAGGGGATTTCTCCGAATTCTTTCACGAACTGCCTTTACTACCGCACTCCTACGGACAACGCGCGGACGACCACTTTTTGGCCTGTCTTCTACTCCAGACAATTCGCCGAAGCGAGCAATAGCACGACAAACGAACATTCTTGATATTCCGAGTGGTTTTAGCAACTCGAAAATTTGGCCAGCACTCTTTCCGCACTTATGCAACGCTATTACGCCGACTCGATTCTCTTTAACGCCCCACTCCATGTTAATAGATTGCAAACTGAAACCAAACTGACTAGTATTCTTCACTAATCAGTGCATGTGTTCTGAAAAAAAAGTTAACGGTTCTATTCCCGCAAGAAGTTTTGAACGATAGGCGCTGGAAATTGTGTCACAGAACATATGGCAGGACTAGTTACATATATCATTCAGCTCATTGTTCATACGACGCCGATACTCTCCGTTAACGATGATGGGTCTATATATTTTCCGGAGTATTTTCCTCTCGAAAGCTGCCAGTACTGATTAATCCGCTTGCGTCATAACCCAGGATTCTGCGCCATATAACAAGACAAGTAGAACTAACGTTACTTGCTTAGCTCTAGTAACATCTGTTAGCAAGCAATACTCTCCTCTTATATTTAAAAATAATTATTCAATACTTCAAATATTTGACTGTTGTAAATTTTGCAAATTATTAAAATTGGTTAAAAACTTCCATAAAGTAGACAATATGTTTAATTGATTAATTTGCCTTATTTGTATTATTGAATCGCTCCCTTATGGAAGCCTAACATGGGAGCTAGTCATCGACGGATATATTTATTTTCCGCGTGTTTTTAGCGGCATGTTTATGTTTGTGTGGTCCTCTGAAAAAGAGGGTGTGAGTCAGAGACATGTGCTAAGGCCCGAACAAATGAGCGCATACTCATGCACGAGTATTTCTTTTCCTATGTTCCTAACTAAGGCATTTGGGTGATGTTCTATTCTGGTCATATGTTTTGCTTTAATCTCTTCCATTCCTTTTCTTCCACATAAGGTATTTTTAACTCCTTATGTATATTAAAGTTTCTCATGCACCAGGGAGCACCGTAAAGAGTTGAGAACCATAACACCAGATAGGTTTAATTATTCCCGTATAGATCAAGGCCTTACTACCCAGGCTGAATCCTGAACTGAATCCTTACTACCTTGGCTGAAGTTGATGTAAGGACTCTATGATCATACGGAATAAGCTATAATAGATAGCCAATAATACTGCCAACGACTGCTGATATAGGGTAATTGTCTGTATAGTAGTCATACTTTACACTAAAGTTTCTATTGTCCAGGTATGAGCGAAGAAGTGTGTGCATATTTCCTGGCAGATGCTTCCTAATTTTTATCATTAGACCAACGTCAAAAGCTTGAGCAAAGTTGAAAAATACGACACAACACTATTTTCTGCATTCAGATGAATGCCTTATTGTATTAGTCAAGCGATTGACCTATTATATTGTGTTATGGCCTTCACGTAATCCAAACTAATTATTGGGAATTGCACCATTAACGAAGAGGCAAAATTTAATCTTGAGCAGAATGGTTTTTTTCGAACAGCTCGAAAATACTCCACAAGTAGGTTTATTGGTCTATAAGAGGAAGGTGGAAGATAAGGTTTTATCCTTGCCTGGTTTAATATCGATATATCCCAGTCTTAATTTTCCTTTCGTAGCGAAAAATTGGCCTTCACAGAAGCAATGGCGTTTCCCAGAGCCTTCCATAAAGTATTGTCAATGTTTAATAAGCCCTTCACCTAATTACAGGTTTTTTCAGTGCAGATCTTAATTTAGTAACTGCCGCCCACAATCTAAGCGATCTTCTTTTCCACTACTCATGAACAAGTTAATATTTGTCATTTTTATTGCATAACTTTGATTTTGTTTAGCAAAACGAATTCTGTAATAGATATGTTTTATACGATATTGAGAATTGTTGTCGAACGTCTAGAGTTCCTCCAAGAGATTGTCTGCAATGACTACAGTTGAACAATGTTAATGTTTTACTGAACTTTTTCCTGGACACCCATATCTTATAAAAAGAGGGCCCAATCACGATAGTGATCTCATTTTAGTGGTATTTATTTATTTATGTTATTTATTTGGCTTGTAATTTAAAGCCTTCCGGCCAATTATAAGTTAATTACAACATGCAACAATTCATGTATTAGATTTAATCTAATTTAATTAAAAAAAAACGCGTAATAAAAATTAAATATCAAATTTATAAAAATATAATATGATTTTAAAGATGATATGATTATTAAGTGTGAACACAAATATTTCATAACTCTATTAAACGCCATCTCAATTTTCCTCATATATTGCCTATTAATGCCACTATATAGCTCTATACAATATAGAATATTAAGCAATGATATAAGTCGATTCAGGCAACACTAAATCAGTGTTATAGAAACTTCGAAGTGGATAATTTAAACGATAGACTACATTATCCACATGATAGTTAAAGCTTAGTTTGTTATCTAAAACTACTCCGAAACAATGTACACTGTAGACCACTTCAATACGTGTGCCACGATAAGATAAACTCAAGTTTAAATCATGATTAAAAGAAAAGCATAGCTTTTGTTTTTGGAATGTTGATTGAGAGTTTATTTTCCATTATTCATGAGCAGATCAAATTTAACGCATAATTAATATTGCTTTGCAGGATATCAGCTAACTGATATTCTCCCTTAAAGATCAATTGTGCATCATCGGCAAATGAATATGATATGCATGTACCATCAAGGATACTAAACAGATCATTCAAGTACAAAATAAAAAGTATTGGATCAAGTACCGAACCTTGAAGAACACCGCTTTGGACAGATAAAATAGAAGACGAAATCAATCGACGTCGAAATTAAAATTGGTGTATAACTTATCTAACAAAGCACCATAAGGACAATAACACACAACCCTTTTGATCATACACTTTTTTTCTTATGGTATCAGTAAGACCAATAAGTAGTCCAGTAATACTCCTATAATTCCGAAATCCACATTGCCAGCCATTCAACAACGACTCACTTTCAATGAAACTCAATAACTGACACTTTAAAATGTACTCCAAAATCTTTGACAATATGGGAACTAAAGAAATTGGTCTCAAATTTTCGAAATCACAGGAATAATTTTTCTTCTTAATGGGATCACCTTAGCTAACTTCCACTGGACTGGAAAAGAAGGTCATTATGATCGGAAAATTATTTTTAAAAATTTCAATGACAGACCATCTGCCCCTGGAGAATTAGAAGATGGTTAGACAAATTGTCTATCGAACAAGGCCAAATAATTTTCAAAAATCAACAAAATAAAGAACTTCGCAAAAACTTAAATATGTGAACACCAAAATTACATATTTTTACCTCTACCGTGTTTTTCACCTAACATGGGCATCATTTGTTAAATGTGGTAAAATATCGAAAATAAAGCATCTAGTCGTGAAGACATCCCAATTTTCGGTTATATTCGACATAATCAGCTAGTCATATTCGTGTTTAGCAATTTCTTATTTTACAACTTGTTTCCATAAAACGTTCAAAACGGTGGATGAACAAGTCGTCTACGAACGAAAGCATTGCTGACAGGGTTTTTATAAAATGTATGAAAGTTTTCGTCAACTCTAAAGTTAAAAAAAAATTTTACCACTATATATATTTTTTTCACAATTTTTCATATTGGTTCACATAAAATATTAGTTTACGAACTAATTGAGTGATTCGTTTTATGGAAACAGGCTGCTAGCATTTTTTTAAATTTTCGAAGACATCATATAGAATTAACCTCCAAATAAAGTATCAAATTTTATTATTATGGCGAATTCATGCCTCATTTCAGAGTTACATACATATTTGTGTTCCATCGATTTTTTTTATTAACGATTTTGGAAACCATTCTAGTTTGCCCTTAAAAGTTCCAGAAAATTAAATTGCTTTCTTGATTGAATTCTCCATTCTCAAGATACGGACGTTTTCCCAATTTCTCCAGATCGATGTTGCTGTTTTCTTTAAATCAATTATTTGGAGAATCGTGTATACAGAACTCACTCATTATGACGTTAATTTGTATTCTTAATCACTCTGTTCCTCCTAACTGAGTCAGATGTTTTCATAACTGACAAACACAGTTTGTATATACGTATATTTGGATCCACCCTGTTAAATTTCTAGGCAGCTGTTGCTAAGTGAACACATCTCCTTTAGTAACAACAAAGTCGTTTCATCGTTTTACAATTGTGGACATTAGACTTTTCTTGCATCTTATCTTACATTGGATTATGGTTAATACATTGAATAAATCCCCAAAATTGTGTTAATATCTTCTAAGTGGACTTGAAAATGTCGTTAAGACAACTGGTAGAAGGCGATTGTGGGGGTGTGAATCCTCTCATGCAATTGGGTGGACAATTCACTCGTGATACAGCCCACAAAGATGAAGGATTCGCTCGAGCTCAATTTGAACGAAGCATGCGTCAAGATGAGCAAATGGTTAATGAATTTCTTGGACAAATTGCCGGACCGCCTCAATCATTTCAAATGGAGACGTTGCTACAAGAAATGCGTGAAATCGAGCAAGCTCAAATGGGTCCTGGGCAATTACAAGCTGCACCAAGAGTCATTGACGAGGTTTCGGGTCAGTGGTCTAAAGAATTTGGAGCTAAAGCTAATCCTATGGTTCACTTGCAACCACAGCAACAGCATTTAACCCATGTTCGGGAGTTTTTCGATGAAGGACCTGGAACATCAGCGTCATTCCTTAACAGGCCTGCACCACGCATGGCTATATGCCCGGCTTACCCCGGCATGATTGCAGATCAACAGATGGAGACTGGATTAACCGATAAATTCTTCGAAGAGGCTCAAGCTTTGAAGAAAGTCCAAGATGTACCCACTGCTTTGCAGACTGAAGACTGGGTCAACGACTATCAAGCCAGCAATGAAAGTAATGAACAAGCTGCTGCCAATTACAATGAAAAATTTTGGCAGCGGTTGCAAGACGAGTGGGCAAAAATTTCCGAGGAATCCGAACATCCCTGGCTGTCAGAATTCGATGAAACTTACGATCCGTACAAGGAGTATAAATTTGCCGAAGAGAATCCTGTGCAAGACTTAGAGAATGCTTTAGATAAAGGCAAGGAATACCTATCCAGAGGTGATATACCAAGCGCTGTACTTTGCTTTGAAGTAGCAGCAAATAAAGAACCAGAAAGTGCAGAAGCGTGGGAACTTCTGGGGATATCGCAGGCCGAAAATGAAATGGATCCACAGGGCATAGCAGCACTTAAACGATCATTGGATTTAAAACCAAACAATCCGAAAGTTCTGATGGCACTAGCTGTGTGCTACACCAATGAAAGTCTACAATCACAGGCTATAAAGATGCTAACGAATTGGTTACAAATTAATCCAAAATATAAACATTTAGCACCGGCTCAACCAGAGACACCAACAGATGCAGCGGCTTCTTTCGCGTCATCTCTCATAAGGGGCAACAAATTGCAGGAATTACAAAATATGTTTCTGGAAGCCGTACGTATGAATCCCCAGAGTATCGATCCCGAGGTACAAGAAGCTTTGGGTGTTCTTTACAATCTTTCTTCGGAGTATGATAAGGCTGTAGATTGTTTCCAGGCTGCGTTACACGCAAATCCTCAAAATGCTAAGGTATGGAATCGACTCGGTGCAAGTTTAGCTAATGGAACACGCTCCGTGGAAGCTGTTGAGGCCTATCAAAGAGCTTTGGAGTTAGAGCCTGGATTTATACGTGTACGTTACAATGTGGGAGTATGTTGCTTAAATCTGAAGGCTTACAAACAAGCTGTGGAACATTTATTAACAGCTCTGAATATGCAAGCGAATGTGGCCGCTAGTCGAGACATCCCAGCGGGTTCGGTAAGCGCGGGCCAACTACAAATGTCCGAATCTATATGGAGTACCTTGAAAATGGTGATATCACTGATGGGGCGCAATGATCTGCAAGGATTTGTTAGTGATCGTAATCTGGGAGCTTTAAATGAAGCGTTTAACGATTGAATGTAGTGTAAAGGGAACTTATTGTTAGGTGTCGGGTTTTCTACTGGGTACGTCTATGATTTTAGCAAATATTTAAGATTTAATTTGTCATGAAATAACGAATAAAAACAAAGATAATGACTACATTTCCGCCATTTTAAAGATGTGCAACAATCGTTTTATTATACCAAAATATATGTAAAATGTTTTAATCTGTGGTGACATCTCTGAGACCTTTAATGTTAAGAAAGTTTTTTTGTCAACAATATTGTCCTTACTTATTAAAAAAACACACACACATACACACTTTAAGGGTAAGAAATGATCCCGACGATGGGAACTGGATATACATACATTATTCTTTGGTTTAAGTTACTTGATGCTAACATCTAAGAGCTTAACACCCTATTCGATCCTTTGTTCATTGCTATATCTTTACCAATATATAAGACTCTTAATGCATACATCTTAATCCATGTATATTTATTATCTATATACACATATTTTCTTTGTCTTTCTCATTGGTCTTTTGTCATTGATTTAAATAATAAATAGTGTGAATTTGTGTTTCGAAACAGTCATACAGTAAATAAAATAAATCCTTGCAAAACGGTACAGGCAATTTGTTGTAGAGCTACGTATTGCGAGAACAATCCTAGGCCATCAGCTTTAAACCTTTGACAAATAATGCAGTTTAGCAACCGTCCTTGGAATTCTACGGGATCACGATATTAATAGCGTTGAATATCTGGCGACTTATACGGGGCACAATAAGGAAACTTTCAGATCAACTGTGAAGCATGGCGGGTGCAGCGATATGCTTTGATCCTGTAGCCAGGAAACAGCACTGCGAAGTTGGTAGAGTAAATGATGGATAAGTATTTTCAAAATTCAAGAGGATAATTTGCTGCGAAGTGCGGAAAATGCAGGAATATAGTCGATCCAAATCACAGATCTGCATTTGTTCAATAGTGGTTGATATATAACTGCCCACATTTGATAACGCCATCGTCAAAATATAAGAAATTTTAATTGGGAATAATACAGAACGTTCTTGTAATTTTACAAAAAAAAAAGAAGCTGTTATAGACCACAAAGGCTACCATACTAAATATTAAAATTAATCTATATGTTATGAATTTATAAGTATATTCCCTCCACCTTCAAAGTCCAAGGTGCTCCAAGTTTATAATATGAACTGCAAAAAATAAACTGTGGCATATTTTCAATACAACAATTGTATTTTTCGTTTTTATTTCTATTTATTTTACCCCCTTGTGTGGCATTCGGCACAAACTTACTCAGCACTTTATCTGTGAATAACCTGCATTTCATTAACCAACTCTAACATTTGGAGATTACTTCGATTTAGATTTATTAGATACGAATTTTCCTCATTGTCACTCTGTAAAAATGTGTAATTTTTTAATGAAATAAAAATGAATGTTAAAATTAGGCAAATAAATTAAAAACAGTTATTCGCAAAAGCAAGTTTAGTTATTTTCTATATTTCTTTCTTGCTTTAAAAATATGAATTTAATTTAGGAAACCAAAAGTGGTTTCATTCCAAAAGAATTTTTCGCCTTTCGTTTCCTGAAGAAACAAAATACAAAATTGATTCCACTTTTGATTGGAATGGAATTCTGTGACAGACCTGATAAAGCATTATCTTTAATCACATATTGGAATAGCTAACAATTACTTTCTACATAATCCTGACCAAGATGTTTTAAATCTCGGCCAAATAATAGAATTGCATTGATTTTTTCAAAAGTAATAAGATTCGATCCAATCCAATTTAAATGGCAAAGGCAATATAAATCGCGAAACTATGAAAACTTTATGTTTCATCATAACCCTGAACATGTAAAATACCGGCATCATTGTCAGTATTGTGTAGATAATGCCATCAAGAACTCAACATTCCCGACGAGTGTGCTGATGTAATATCCCAATGTCTATACTGTTAGACATATCTAATCGACTAGTGGGGATTCAACAAATGTTAATCAACCGTGATATTAATTTCTCCCATAGTAAAATAATCTGCCTACTATATGATCTATCTCTTCTAGCATTTTATAGATTAATCCACAAAATATATAATAATAATGAATATTTGAAGAACGTTTTTTCTATGAAAATTTCACTATTAAATCTTCAATTAACACAGTGCGGCGTACGTCAACTCTCAATTGGAACCGTTATTTCACGATGTTGGAGAAGTTTTTTTACCCAGAACTGAAGACGTATCCGTTTCAACAGCATTTGGTTTCAGCAAGACCATTCATGGCGGAGCTCTAACGAAAATTCCCAAACAAATTAATACTCAGAACTTCACTTTCTGCTGGCCCCAGACTTTTTTCATGGGGTTATGTCAAGCAAGAGGTGTACAAAACGAAACCAAAGAATTTAACTAAATTAAAGCCGTCCGTTAAAACAGTAGTCGAGGCGATCCCGCAATGAATAATTTTTTGATCAGGTGTCGCATATGCGTGAATGAGCGCATGGATGTCATTTACGACCTATCATGCTCAAAACCAATCAGTTATATAAAATAAAATTGAATTTTCTATACAATAAAGAATAAATTAAACACAATTGATACGCCACCCTGTATATACGAATGCGGCCCTATGGTCACTTATGTTTCGGCCATAGCTCAAGTTGAATTGGCAACAACCGCAAATCGAAATTTATTTCATAAACTTGAAAAGAAAAAATATTTTCTCAAAAGAAATTTTTGTGAAATCTATTAAGATATAAAAAGTTGTTCTCTTATTGTCTCTCGCACAAAAAAATGTATTCACATTTAAAGCAAGAAGATAAATTCCGATTTAAAGAATATGACAGGGAAAAGCTTCTCACGTTAAGAACGAGAATGTACAGTCTATTTTAACACTTGCAAACCAACAGTTTTAGAGATTATCATAAGAAATTAAGTTCAATCGCATTTAGAGAGCTTCAATGATCTCCGATTATGTGTTCAGAATCCTACTTTTAGTATTTATATTTAGTTATTTGTTTAAAACTTACATTTTCTTTACACATTGAATACATTATGATCAATTATTATATTATTATTACATATTATAATAATCAAATATCAATGCCTGCTATCTTAAAAAAATTTCAGTAAGTTCCCCCCAGGTTTTTCAGCATTCACTAATACAATATTTTATGATTCTGATGTGTACAATAAATATTCACCTTTGACGATGCTTTTATTTTCCGTCACTGAAAAGCTTTTCATATTTTTTTATGTTTTAAAAAACCTGCGTTCGGATCGAATTACATGTCGCCCAAAAGGGATGTTTGTTAATTGTTAAATAATAATGAAAATTAAATAAAAATAATAATATTTACTATAACAATAAAATTCAAACATTTCAATGTTTGATGTCCAAGAAATTCGTCCAAAGTATTTTGTTGCCCATAGTAGAACCCATATCACATGCAAATTGGTTTTCTCGTTTAATGCAAAAAGAAAATTCTTTTGCTGTAATGTTTTTTATTTATCTTCGACTTTTCACATGTAATTGTTATACAATAGCAACTAAACGTATTACATTTAAAACATGGGAATGATTTTAATAACTCGTTTAATTTTAGTTCTTAGCTAAAAGCTTTTTAATCAATATAATAGCAGCTGCACCAATAACAAAGGATACAACGCAGATTCCGATTTCCCTGCGAATATAACAACAAAAATCAAAATCGGTAGTATTAGAGACTAATCGTAAGTTGTAAAGTTGTAAATTAATTTCATCAAATCATAATCATAACAAATAAAATAATTAGCAATTTCAGGCAAACATAAAAAATATTAGCTTAGCTTATGGCACAACATTGTTTTCTAATGTTATTTTCGTCTAGGATAGCAGGGGTATTTTCAAAAGTTTCTCTGTAATTTGGGAGTGGCAAAGGAAAAGGAATTTAATGTACAAACTTTAAAACAAGATTAAACACAAAAAAACATTCAAAGTGGATATTTTTCGCAATAGCACATACATACATCTATACACATGAAATAGCGATAATGATTATAGGACTTACACTTCAGTTATCTAGGCGTAGATATGTGTGAATTTGCATATTTCTTACTTTAGATTTATAGTATTTGATCTTTTTTGTGGCATAAAAGTATTTACAACTGCATAAAAAGTAAAATGTACGAGTTAGTAATGGTAGTTAGCTACAAATGTTAGCAAATGTTTTATAACAGTGAAGATGATTAAATAATTAAGCCGTCAAGTCTTTAAAGCATTTACGTACATGGCACCCCTATGTAGAACGAATGACGTAATTCTTAAGTATGTAAAGCTCCGACAATAAAATTAATCCCAATTGTGTTATTTGCGGTTTATTTTATTTAAGTTCATTGACTAACCTCATTAAGTATTCAGGTAATGTATCCAGTTTTCTATTACGACGAATATGAATTTATAATATTGCATATGAAGTACAAATTTAAATTATTGGAACGTTGAAAACAAAAAATAGTATTTTTGAAATTTTTACGTTCGTATACATTAGTCTTGCTATATTTATGCAGGCAAAGAAAAACGTTTAACTTAATAATGCGTTATTTTAAAAGAAATTAAATTTAAATAGGAGAAACCTGTATAACCTCATCGAGAACTTGTAGCGTAAGACAATAACTTTTTGCAGATATTTCAGTTTTGAAATTTAACAATTTCAACAATGAAAACACAGCTGTTCTCCTGATATTAAGCAGTATTATAACCGTTTTAAGCATTTTAAACCGCTCTGCGACAGCCATTTCTGTACAATCTATTTTGGTATGCCTTAATATTTTAATTAATAGTTTTGTACTAACGGCAAAAAAAATGTTTACAGTAATGTAATTGACATAATCGAATTTAGCACGATTTTATTAAGCGAGATGGAAACTTAATTTAAAATTGTGTTAAGTTCGTATAAGTCGATTAACACTTCGTTATTTATATGGGAGCAGCAAACATATGAATCAATGTTATTAACAAATCGTTTAATATGAAATAAACAACAAAATACATATTGCCCGAATATGTTCAAAAATAAACTTCACTTTGAGAAAACGTTATAATCTTAATGTTATTTTACCGATTAACATAAAATATACTTTGGTACTTGCTATTTTATTACCCCATATCATGTACGGCGCCGAAATTTGTCTCAATGCAGATGTATTTCAATTGAGTTGCCTTAATGCGTGTTTCCATAGGATCCTAAGATATATATTCGTAACACAAACAATTGTATGAGCAAATATTTTCGGGTAAGACTAGCCAGGAAGTTTAAGACTCTTCCAAACATATTAAAAAATTTTTCTTCATCCCAAAACACTTACAAAAAGAGGCTGCTTGCGTATTTCAATGATATTCCTCATCGATAATTATCCACTTATGAACTATTTTTTCTTTAACGTTGCCGTCAGAAAGTATGCTGTCCGCTTTTTTTACATTATGAACGGGGAAATGATTATCGCAAAATTTGTTTGGCCCACTGCTTGTATATTATTTTAATTACTTAGTGAATTAAATCTTAAAAAATTATTGCTAATTACTAACTAACTTTTCCCATTTAATTGTTATTAAATTTTTCATTATTACTTTAACGAAAAGCATACAAAATGAAAAATTCCAATAAATGAAGTGGACTGTCATTGTAAATCATATCTTTTCTGCTATTAAGTGACATAAAATGTTTATAGCACTAATATTGCAAAACTAAAATGAACGTATTTATTATTGAATTATGGAGAAGATATGTTGTAATATTGTAATTTAATGAAATCGGACTTAAGACTTAAAATTGCAAATTGGGATTAAAAAAAAATTGTTATTATTAAACTTATGAACAGCACTTTCTTGGATGTTCCTTGCACTACTTTTTGCAATTGACACGCTTTATTTATTCTTTTGTGTTATTAAGCTACACCAACCGGCATATCTTGTTGGCAACTACCGATTTCTCACTTCGAATAGAAACTCCCAAGTCCTCATAGGACATTATTCTAGAAGTATGTATTTTTGAAAGATCTATGGCTCGTGTTGTAAGATTATGGAACAATTTGCAGTTCCACCCAACAAACTCAAGCAGAATTTGATATGTTATTACAATAATTTTCGGTATTAATACAGAAAAATGTTCACTGATAATCGCCACTATAATATTCATTCGTTTATTCTGTTTTTGTACGATTACCAAGTATTATTTTTCTGCCTAGCGGTACTAAGTCCCTCTCATTGATAAATCTCTATCAAAAAAATCTCAAATAAAATCTGGTTTGGACAGAACCCCAGTCTTCCTTATCTATTCAAAAGGAAAGCTCCCTCTAGAACTAAAAGAATACCGAATTGATGGAAATAACACTATAGAATCCGAGTTTAGAAAACAATATCGAGAAAATTTGATTTGATAAATAAATTTTTGTAATTAAAATAGTTTCTATTAAAGGTGCATTTAAATTAAGGAAAATATTTCTTAGTTCAACCACAATCGCTGTAAGTTTCTACCTCCTGCTATGTTCTCATATTCCAATAACGGCATAAACCATTCTTTATAAAGTACTTTTTGTATAAAAAGCTTTAGCTTTCTTTTTAAGTTATAAAAATGTTTATTAAGAATATTATAGCTTACTAAATTTATTTTTATAATCACGACTGCTAAGCCAGTAATTAAAAAATATTATTTTTAATGCTATTCATTGATATTCCAATATTATTTTGCTGTTAACATAATTTTTAATTCTGCATCTCTCAATGTGTCACCCAAAAGGGTAATTTGTTACTTAATAAAATAATATTATTCAGAATATACTACTATTCACAATATTTATTTATTATTCAGAACTTCCAAAACGTATCAACCTTAGAAACGAATATACATATAAAACTAAATAAAGAAATGCAACAAGTCATCGGTCCCAAGACTTGGAAAGTAACGATCCGGTCATTAATTTATTTTACTTTCTCTCTAATCTATGTTTTTCACACTATTAAAGGAATATACTTTACCGTTTTTGGTAAAAAAACAAGAACAAAACATTTTTGGGAAATAACATCTTTAACAAATTCAGCATCAAAATATCCATAGCAGAAAAAAAAGAAAAAAATGCTATATCTGAAATCTTCGACCTGTTGAGTTCTGTTTCTTTATTACGAGATGAATTATTGTCAAACATTGAATTTTATTCCCAAAATCTCAAAATGCAAGTACTAATGATAATACAATTTCGAAGGCAATCTCTAATGACACAATTTTCTAAAATAAATTGTCGCCAGTGGTGCATTACTAAGCCGAGAAATTATATCACAATTCCATTTTCGCAAAATAGGTAGTTGCATTTTAAACCTTAAAATCTCCGGTGCTTAAAGGGTTATTGAGTCATACAGTACATAATATTTTACACCGAGATTTTGGCTATATACTTAAGAAGATAGATGTGTTTCGTAATATGGGTAGTACTTTCAGGTGAGATTAAAAAAATCGAAAAATTGCTACTGGAAGATAATTGGAAGATAGGTCATATCGTGTGTTCAAGGTTTGGTAACTCGAAAATTTTAATTTGTGGCGAAAATATGTTTTTCCTTAGCATGTTTTTATGCTCTATGCGTAAAGTAAAATTGTTCCGAATCCATCTTGAGAACTCTAACTTACGTCAACGTTTACATTTACTACATTATTTATACCTTTAAAATACTCACTTTAACTAAAACTACGGAATTGATTGAAACTAAATGAAATCTAACAGCAAACACAAAAAGTGCTTAATCTTCAGTGTCGGTCGACTATGGCAACTTCATAACTTAAAAACGACAGCAGTAGTTGCGTCGAGGGAAATAACTGCGAAAACCGCAGTCAATAGAATGACTGCAATGGAAAATTCATTTGTCAAAGTGAAATGAATTATGATTAAACTTCTTACTAATCCATCCCATTTTTTTTAAAGTATCTAGAAATTATGATATTGAAATTTAAAATAAAATCCATAAAAAGCTACCAAATTTCCGGGAATTTTAAGGAGTGGGAACAAAATGAAGTCCTTCTGACTGAGACGAAAAAGTAAAAAAAAAACTGACAAATAAAAAATGGTTAAAATATAAATTCGCCTACCGCAAGTAGGTGAAAAATGTGAATAAATGGCCGTATTAAGAAATTGCTAAAGCTAAAATATGCCTATAGATAGGAAATGGAGCGTCCATGGCGAATACTTTAGAGAGTAGCATATCGTAATGCGATTTAATTTGAACGTCAGGCTTCAAAATTGCAATTTTGTAAAATAAATAAAAAATTAAATGAAGATTTAATTTGGTCCTGGGATTTGTTATAATATTATGCCTTATATTATTATATTATATAAACACATGTACAACATAATTCGCAGTCGGGGGTTAATTTTTCGGAATCACTTAGAAACATGTGAAATATAAATCCTCTCCGCAATTAGATATTTTAGCGATGTCTTATTAGTTTCTTCAAATTGCTGAAAATCGGGGTCATGCGTTTCGAAGGCCATATTAGAATTTTAACTATTTTTCAAAGTAAATTATATTTATAATAGGGCACTTTATGTGCAAGCTTCGCATCCATATATTTGATAATTTGATAATTTTTGCCATTGGACTATCCGTTTTGAAGATATAAATGTTTTAACATTTATCCATAATTTAGCTTTGACACAAAGTGACTGTTATTTATATATAACTAATTCTAATTGCAATCGATTACATTTATGCGGAGTTTTTGCGATTCTTTTCTTCGAAGTTCCAAACAATTGCCTCAGCAAATACAAAAGACTAAAGCATTACCTATTGATGTAATTATCGCTACATTTGCTTCAGCTGGCACAGTCAACAGGCATTTTTCTCTGAATAATTGCTTTTCGTCGTATTAAAGGAGGCATTTGTTTGTTTGCGGGTCCATTTCATTCAGTTCTATTTTCGTAGTCAAATCGACATCCAACGTCGTTTGCGGGAAATTTCATCATTAAATGTCATCATTAAATTGTGACTTTTTGACTGCTGATGCTAATTTTCAGGCAGCAATTTTAACCCTGATTTGGGTACACTCCCACTGGGGTAAAACAATCTGTGTCCAAAAAGTATTATTTGGGTCCGGGTCCCAATTTTGGCACTTGCTATCTATCAAAAAAGTCAAGGCTCCACTCTCTACACATTATATATATTACTTAACAAAGTTGGTAATTTCCCTTACGGATAGACACAATATTCAAGCAATAACGCACGATAACACTGTGTCATTATGGCCATTGTTAAATTCGGTCTATTGTATATTGGCTTGCCACAATAGGATTCATCTATTCGCCTATATAAATAGCAATTTATATAGATTAATCTACATGCACAAGGGAACATGCTAATTATTTGTCAAAAAACAAGTGAAATATTATTGATAAATGCGTGTTTGCAGTTTTTAGTTAACCCAGATTAGATAAATCATGCACTGTATTACGTGTTGTTGTACTATTTTCAAATTGTCTATCTCAATATTTACCTGAGTGGCAGTTGCATCTTACAGTCTTTGGAAGCCAAATCTCCAATGTAATACTTTTTCATTATCTCTCTTTAAGGAAAGTTGTTTTAAGAAAGACCATTTTATGACCATATATTATCAACATACCTAGCTTCATCGCTATGGCCAACGTCAATAAATTCTTTGGTGCCATCCCGTCCAGCTACTTCATCCAAGGATTCCTCACCGCCAGGATGCTGTGTGTGCGTTTGAATCAATCAATTAGCTATGAAAATAATTTGCGTATATCGTTTATTTACAGCAATTACTAACCTCACTGCGAAATTTAGTTACATCGTATACTTTATTTTCTATTATCACCCAAAGGTCATCAGGCTTATTGTGTTGTTTTACGATTTCCAAAGAAATTTCATTGACCATTTTGTTGGAATTTGAGAATTTGTTTAAATTTGTGTTAGTGTAGTGTGAAATGCGATGGGATAGGAAACACCAAGAATCTCGTTCTATGTATTAAAAGCGATTGTTCGTATTCTACTAAAAGTATTTTTCCCCACTATCAAAGAAGTTTTACTCGAATCAGCTGAAAGACACACACAGACACAGTATAATCAGTGTTGTTCATTAAGCGCTTACTTTAGTTTAAATGAGAGAAGATTTGAATAGTAACTAATAGAATTTCTCCGACGATTTTTAGCTGATTGAAATAAGCCACCGTTACGAACGAATTTCCCCGGGAGCGAAAACAGTGTAAAAGTTTATTTGTGCTAGCATAAGCAGTATAGAAAAAGGAAAGTTAAGAGAATTTATTTTTCTCTGGTGGATAATTATTCATAAAGCGCTCTTAAATCACTAATTGGATACAAACTTGCGCTTCAATTTGAGTAAAAACCAAATTTTTTGCTAAAATGTTTTCCCACTAACAATGACGTCTTTGAAGAGGGCGGCCTCGTCAAGAGAATTTCCAATTTCCAAGTACATAAACAAAATAAGTGAATGTACAGTACCAATCTACAACTTCAAATACACGGAATTTAAATTCCCCTTAGCGATACCACTGCAATATTTGGATTTTGTTTGTAGTTTACAAACCGATGGAGACGGCAATTACAATCGGTTATAATCAAGTTATTATCGGAACGATCTATCAATCTGGCCGCTAAAACATTTCCACACGGAGAGGTGGTGACCAACATTTTTTTGGGAATTTTTCTTTCTAGGAATCGCGTGTTATAAAGTATCGTGACTATGACGCCATAAAGTGTGATAACTATTTGTGATATTTATGCATATATCCTATACTAACAATACTGATAACCAGTTAAACTTTCTTAATAATATTTTAAATTCTCTACTTTTATTACATGTACCTGAAAGATCTAAAACAATTAACGCCAATTCCATGCGATGGTTTAACAGTCCAGTTGTTCGTGAGGCTATTAGAAACAGGGATCTTGCGTATGCGGCCTAGTTGCAAAATAATAGTGATAGAAATAAATCCAGTCATAAGAAATATTGTAAAATTGCTCTTAATGTAATACGGCAAGCTAAACGTTTGAACGGTGCTCAAATGTTTCACCATATTGATAATCTGCGGGACTTTTGGTCTCACACAAAAACTGTTGGTGCAATAGTTAACTGTAATTCTGATAGCTGTGATATAGATTTAAACCACTTAAACAACTTTTTTCTAATACTCATTACATTAACCTCAATATGTTGTTTACGGATAACTGTTTGTAATTTAGAAATGTAAGTAAATTAGAAACCTCAATCCGTTCCAATCCATTTTATTCAATTGAGGTTTCTCTTTTTAGACACCATATTTTGCACCTAATAAACTCGAAAATAACTATATACAAATTTCCTGGGCATGGAGATTAGCTAAAATTATACTACTCTGGAAAAAGGATAAGTCTGACCGTAATTGCGATGATTTTCGTTCTATTTCTATATTACCAGTGCTGTCTAAAATTCTTGAAATTGTGATGAAGGATCAGATAAACACTCATTTGGAAAATTTATTTTTATTGGATGATTAGATCTGACTTCTCTTATGCTTTGCCTAATAGACAACATTAGACAATCTCTTGACAGAATGCATCCAGGAATTGTCGATGTATTGCACTTAAGGAAAGCATTTGATTCCATAGACTATTCTATACTCTTACGAGTATATAAACTTTTCACTTATTTCAATCTATCGTACTTTTCTTGCAAACTTGTTTCTTATTTCTTATATGGTCGCCATCAATTTACTGTCTGCAAAGGCCATAGCTCCAATTCACGTCATGTTGTATCAGGTATGCCGCAAGGAGCAATTTTGGGCCCACTTTTGTTTATGACGTATGTCAATGACATTCGTTACTGCGTAACGAACCCTTCGCTTACTTTTTATGCCGGTGATATTTAATTATTTCTCTCTAGTTCTATTTACATCTGCCATTAATAACTGTATATCAGATCTTGCTGATGATATTGGTCGTTATGTAGCTGATCTGTTCGAAACTGCAAACAAGTCAATGTTGATGAAATGAAGTTCATTGTATTCCAACATGGTCGTGAACATGTTGCTGAGCAAAAGATTTTTGTGCAAAATACTGTTCTAAAATCATCTGTATCAATTCTTATCTTGTGTGTGCTTCCACAAAGTGTAAAAGTATTTCTTTTGAAAATTATTTGCATTTGGTTTGTTCGAAGATTTGTTTGCTTCTTATTTTTTTACTGACAATCTACGTTCATAATATTTGGCTATATGATTTCGTTGGTTTTTGTTGAAATTGTGTGCGTTATGGTTAGGGTTTTTTGCTAGGAAATAGGCTTAAGCAGTATAACTCATGTCACCTCATGCCAATATGGGCGTTGATTGATTAATAAATGAATTGAATTATAAACAAAAGTTTACACTTCAGAACTGTTAATGAGTTTAGACTTTACTGTTTAATGTTGAAAGACTGATGGATGAATTTCCAGTTCGCTTGTGGACGTAATCCAGGACCTTGTGCAAAAAGCAAGAGATTAATATGGCTGGCTCGTCTCTTCAACCTCGGACCAATGTTTGCGTTGCAATATTAGTCCAGGTATCCGGTTCGCGAAGAACCAATGTTTAATGATGCAAATTAATGTGATCGGAAATAAAACAAAATGTAATTAGTGTTATTTCTTCATAAAGGCGTCACCTTTATTGTACCAATTTTACCTTGTTCAAGCACAGAGGTTTATATCCGACGATCTGTTTAGGATCAAATCCGTATAGCAATTGAATTTTTTTATATTTTTCAAACATGATGAAGCGAGGTGGCTTCTATCAGTGGCAGTCGTTACTCGTTAAAACTTATGTATTTCAGTCTGAGTGAAAACTCAGACAATGTTCAAACCGATTCGAACATTACGAAAGGGGTTGCCAAACCATTGAAAATGGTTTGGTCGTAAGGGGAAAACCAAACGTTTAGAGCTAAACACTTTACAGTGCAACCGATATGGCGCTTATCAAGTTTATTAAATTAATCATACCATTGTTTGTAGCCATAATCTTGATGTTTTTAACACGATCATACCGACTATTCAATCCCGTTTTGGGAGACACCTGTTAAAAAGAAAGACGCATCTCGTCGGAACTGCGCTAACTATCGGCCCATATCCATGTAGCCTCTCCTTTTTACAATTTTGTTAAAGAACCAGATATGATATGTTACAGTCATGTCGATCGGTTTTCCGACGGCATCACAGTACAACCTCCCTTATGGTCATCCTCATTGATCACTAGACAGTAAATGGTCTGGGGTACTGGTTGTTTCAGATCCCAGTAAGCTATTTGATGCAATAGATTATTATATTCTTTGTAAAAAACCATGAGCATAATTCAACGTTTTTTACTTTTCTTATGTCTATGTAGTTTTCATCTTGTGTACCTCAAGATTTAATGCTGGCTTCTGTCCTATTTATAATGTACTTAACTGATATTGGCTTTTGTGTTTTGAATTCGCATCTTGCGGCCTTATTTACAAAAAATTATGGAGCCTTTGAAGAACGTTTTTGCTATGACAATTTGATTTATAAATCAAACTGTTTACTGTTTTTTTCAACATTGAACTGTTTATGTCCAGTAATTGAATCTGTTTAAATTTTTCCATTTCAATTTATTTATTAATCAATCAACGCCTATACTGGATTATACATTGATAGAAATTTAAAACGAATAACGTTGCTTAAATCTATTTCTTAGCAAAAAAACTCTAACCGTAGCGCACAAATTTCCGAACAAAAATCAATGAAATCATATAGCCAAACGTGAACGTGGATTGCCAGTGGAAAAGAAAGAAACAAAAAATCTTCAAACAGTTCAAAACAAATCTCAATGCTCATAAAAAGTATAATATTGCTTTAACTTTAGTTTGAAACTTCAAAACTTGTAAATAATTTTCAAAAATGCAGCCTAAGGAATATATTTCGCGCTGAGGATAATTATGCCTACACATGCCACCATAAACAAAGCTCAAAATTCTTTGGAAGAGCGAATGAAGTCTGGAAATGTTAGTTCGACTTGTTTCTGTATATAATTCTAGCAAAGCGTAAGTAAAATATGACCCAGTTCATACTTTACGCGAATTACTAAAAATAATTTTAAAGTGTATAGACGTTTTAAAATCATTTTTTAAGACTTGACAGGGACATATGTCGCATTATCCTCTGGTTCTCAATGATTAATATATTTATTAACATTGCTAAAACAAAATGTCTAATTTTCGTACCTCAAATTAAAAATTATCAATCACATTCCTCGAATGCGCTTTTTTATTAGCCCATACATATCATTCATTGCCACAATACACGTTTTCTTATGATTCTAAGAAATGTATATAACTTTCCTTGCATATGAAATTATCAGACTTATGAAAAGCATTTTCTTGGTTGCATTCTTTTGATGTATTGATGTATTTATTTGGCTTGTAATTTAAAACTTTCCGGCAATTATATGTTAAATATAATATGCAAAAATTCATATATTAGATATAATCTGCTCAATAATATATCGCACCTGATCAAAATTTACAAGTTTTCAGTAGAGGCAAAAAACTAATTCCGCCAATATAATGGAATTATTGTTATAAACAAATATTCCGTTGTAAAGGAAACTCAATAATATTTCAATAAAATAAATAAAAAAATTTATTTCTCTTCTTCCTTTTAGCGAAATTATTACGGATTTTTGATTTAATACAGTTTTCATGAAATTTTTTGATCTACATGTCAATATTATTTCAAGTTAAAGTATCACAAGCCAAAATCAACAACTATTGATAAACAGATTTTTAACATGAAAACAATCACAACTTGAATTAATACACGTTCGCTGATTCATTTGAGTACCGTAACCCTTGAACACTTCAACGCAACTAGAATTACAATTCTTCAAATGAATCAAAACAAACAATACGAGTACGCAAAGAAAGGCATAACGGCATTTCTCTCATAAAATATTACAAATAGAATATCAAAAATTTTACAGTGGTTAGATATGGTAATCATACACTGTTTCCTTCAAAAAAGTGGAAAATAGAATTTTTTGAGTTGTGTTACTTTTGATGAACAGGTGCGATATATGTTTATGTATATAAGAAAACGTAATAAAAATTAAATATTAAATTTATAAGAATATAATATGATTTTAAAAATGGTGTGATTATTAAATACATAAAATATAAAAAAATATTAATTTAAAAGTTACTCGGTATATAATCTAGAAATATAACGTAATCGGTATGTAATAAGGACTGCAATTTAATTAAAAACTAAATTTTACTGGAAAGTCTAAAAGTGTCGCAGAATGTGCCTTTTGTAATATTTTTAATGTTTTTTGCAGTTAAATATTTGCAAAGCACGATTACTCAATTGATACACAAGGATTATTATATTTTTTTAAGTGGTTAAGAGTTAGTTGATTACTATTAAATTTATGTTCTTCGATTATTATTCTTTGATTGCATTCAAAGAATAATTCACTTTGTTAAAACAAAATTGTAAACTACTCCCGCACAAAAAAAAAACAAAGCTCCAAACACAATTAAGAACTACAATTAAGAAACTAAGAATGAAACCAAATCTTTTCTGCGGTTTCGAAGAATGATTTTGGTAAAACCTTGGCTGGTTATTTTTTGGGGGTCTGGGGCAGACTCTGACACACAGATATACTAATAAAGTGTGCATACATATATGCTCACACACCGCCTATCCAATTGTGATGACAATTTGTTCTCTGCACGAAGGGCGGAAAATCGCATTTGCGCTTCACAACTCGGACGGTAAAGTACCCATTCCGTACAGCATCCCGGAAAGTCTGGGAATAATTTTCGGTTGCTGTATTCATTAAAGACAGCAGCACTAAGATCTGTCTTAAATTAGCCTCAAAATGGCCCTAAAAGAAAATTAACTCGGTAATCAACATCAATTTTTTCCTTCTTATTTATCCTAACAAGAATCACCATACGAGTTTAGTGATCAACCAACATACGTACTTATTTGCAGAAAAGAAAGAATTTTTGAGGATTTAATTTTTATATACATATCGATCAAAAAAATAATACACTGAGTTTTATTTTTGATTTCGATTTGAAAAACGAAATGATGAACTCCTATTTCTGATTGTTATAACAAAAAGTCTTTAATAACTATAATTGAAGAAAAGCTCATTTTAACATAAAAAATTATAGTAATATAACAAATATCACAGATAATGTATATTTTTAGAGAGGTATTAAAAAAATCAAAAATGATTGTTGTTTTTGGAATAAAAAAACAAAAGTTTTTCTTAATTCTTGAAACAAATGAATAAACAAAGCGACATTTCCTTTAAAGTCCATGCGTTTGGATAATAGTTTATTATCAACTGCCGGCACATGTTGCCTGAAATTAACTAACATATGGTAAAATTGGTGAAAAAATCCGACCGGCGTCTCTCTGCGTTCTGAAATAATTGATGAATATTATTAAATATGTTTTTAAATATATATATTTAAGCAATATACATAACTCGTGTTAAATGAGTTGAAATTGAAAATATGTTATCCAAAACAAATAAAAATAAAAAAAAAACATAAAAATTAGCGACAGATGATTCTGTCTCCGACAACTTTCAAGTGACATTTTAAAGCGCTTCCAAATCACAGCCCCTTTTTGCATTTTACTCTCTGCCTTAGTTAAGTATATGAAAAAGATTATTTGAATACGAAAATAATCACTAAAGACCTGTAATCAATAACAAGTAATAATATTTGTGCTGCATCTGTTTGACTTTATTTCTGACAACTTTAGGCAGGATTATTAAAATATTGACGTTTCCTGAAATAACTGTAATAGGACAATTGTACACATTTTAGAGGTTTGATTATACTATCTTAATCATTTTGTGAAGTGATCATCCCAAAGGCAAACTTTAATTCACAGAAAAATTACCAACATTCATTGATATTTTGCAATATAAGGAATAAAATTTAGCACAAGCTTTATAAATGAGCCAAAATATAAAACTCAAGGAATAACTATCAAATTTTAAATAATAATCATGCCTTTCATATCTTCCAGAATTACGGCTTCTTATAGCTTGCCAGTCTGTTTTATCTTTTTCATATGTTTGCAAGTCTGTCTGAAACTCTAGGAGACGAAACGGACATCATATTAAAAAACATTGAGAAAATTGGTTAGAATAAGTAACTTACTGAACTTGAACATTGTAATTGAGTTCTGACGCTCCTTGGTATATAGAACTGTAAAGCATGAAACTACAATCTTCGACTGGAGCACAAAATGATACAAATATGTACATTTAGTATAGCAATAAATAATTGCTTTAAAAAGGTCATTGTCATCCTTAGAGATAGGTATGTAATGTTTCCAAGGATAGAATCTGACTACCTATACATTTTTGCTGCAGAAACATTCTGACTTTGAATGCGATTATTGTACATCTTAATAATGAATATGCTGTAATTAAATAAAGTGTTTTATCCTCTTGCTGAGAAGTATACTCAGATGAGTTTTCAACCGTCAACGTATCAGACTATATTCAAGACAAAAGTCTGTGGAGTTTTCACAGAACAACCTATTTCAAAAACATCGTGCACAATTGTTTGTATACGTGTTTTTAAAGATATATTAACAGCTCATATTGATAAAAGTATATGTAGAAATAGTTTCCACTATGATATTTAATTTTAATATGAACGGTTTCCAGAAAATTGCATGAGCAAACCGTTCTTTTGTTAAAACAAAATCTGAAGAAAAATTAAAAGCGAAACCATTTTAATAGAAATAAAATTTCTCTTCACTTATAACGACATACAATGCATATGTACTTCAAATATAAATTTGGTAAAAATAGAATACATAATAGCTCTGATTGCTAAATTATTAAAAACTGTTGTCAAAATGTACTATATGTAAATATATGTACTTATGTATACTGAGGAAACCCCTGAAGAAACAATATGATATCTAAGACATCATTTAACGGCAGTGCTACTATATAACACACTCAAGATCCCAGTGTGCATATCTCACACGTCATAGAGTTGGTAAAACCATATTTAATACGTGGCATTGCTACAAGCACATTAACGTCACAATGTACGAACACTACTACACTAAGATGCCCATAAAGTTCGAAACGAACTTTACTTGTTCTCAAACCTCATATAAGCAAAAACCTCAACTTTCCTGGTGTGAAGATTGCGGGTGCGGAAATTAGTCAATGAAGCTATAAGATGAATCAATAAAAAAAATAAAATGTTAATTTACAGAAGATCGAAGATCAATACGAGTATGCCTTTATGCACAATTCTTGACTCGTCTAAATAATCCAAACAATTAAAGAGAGATTCAGGCAAGCTTAAAAAAGTACATTACTAATTTTAAACAATTTTAAATTCGCCATAAGGTCTAGCTGTCCTGCAATTTTCTACCACGCATTTAAAATTATTAGTAAAACATATTTAAACAAATAAAACTTTAAAACTTACAAAGCTCAATTTTCAAAATAAGGCAATCGTTACAATCTTCGGTGTAGTCATTTGTATACTGAAAAATCGAAAAGGCTACTACTATAGTCTGTGGATTTTAAACAGATTACATTTATGTTTGGGTGAAGGATTTGTATGGACGTCTATAGTCCAGTTGCTCGTACTAATTGCTGTTATTGAACCTATAAACCTTACCGAATTCAATGGAATCAAACTATGTAATAAATATTCACCTTTTTTGCAACGAAGCAGCATTACAAATCGCATGCCAACTCAATATACCTCAACGATAAAATATTAAAAAAAAACTGCCTCCCAGTGTTGAATCATTACGTGAGTGATTTCAAGTAGAGAAATAATAATAGTATCGTTAAAAATTTAGCCTAGCTTAAAGCCATAATATTCACGCCTCCGATATCTTCTCAAATATCCTTTAATGTTGTCTTTTTACTTGTTATCTCTAATCTCCCAAGTATTTCATCTTCCTCATATATTTTAAGTCACTCTTCGGACAACTGAATTTCTTCACCTTAATATTTGCTTTTAACGTGTATAACGGGAATATTTATTTAAAAAAATTATGGTGTATTTTGTTTCGAAAATAGGTAATAAAATATCGCCAACTTATAAAACGAAATACATTTAATACTTTTAAATTTTGATGTCTTTATCCCATCAAGAATTTAGCAAGCGCCTCCGCGAAGACGTAGCACCAAATGGAGAGTGGATTCCTTCTGAATATTGTAATCTGACAATGTACGGCCATCTTCCAATTGTTTGCCGGCAAAAATTAAACGCTGCTGATCTGGGGGGATGCCTTCCTTGTCTTGAATTTTGGCCTTCACATTTTCAATGGTATCGGAAGGTTCAACTTCCAAGGTAATGGTTTTGCCAGTTAATGTTTTGACGAAGATCTGCATACCACCACGGAGACGCAATACCAAGTGAAGTGTGGATTCTTTCTGGATGTTGTAGTCAGACAATGTACGACCATCTTCCAACTGTTTGCCAGCGAAAATTAAACGCTGCTGATCTGGAGGAATGCCCTCCTTGTCTTGGATCTTAGCTTTGACATTTTCGATGGTGTCCGAAGGTTCAACTTCCAAGGTAATGGTCTTGCCAGTTAAGGTTTTAACGAAAATTTGCATACCGCCGCGAAGGCGTAATACTAAATGAAGGGTGGATTCCTTTTGGATGTTGTAGTCGGACAGCGTGCGACCATCTTCCAACTGTTTACCGGCGAAAATCAAACGCTGTTGGTCTGGGGGAATACCTTCTTTATCCTGGATTTTAGCCTTGACATTTTCGATGGTATCGGATGGCTCGACTTCCAGGGTGATGGTTTTACCGGTCAATGT
>JAHXMU010000099.1:4211661-4239493 GCA_019455685.1 Philornis downsi | reverse complement strand
ATATTATCTTTTATAAAATTTTGGTTCATCCAGTTTTTTTTCCTAAATTATTAATTTTGTTTTTTCCTCTAAACATATCTCCTTAAATGAAAAATTTTCCCCCTCTTATTTATTCATTTAAATTTTTTTTCTTTTGATTACTCTCTTTTTGTGTATTTTATTATTATTTATGCACATTCTTATATCTATATATACATCCTTTATACATTCTTTGTCTTTTTCTCATCTATACACTTTTTTTCCTCTTTCCAAAAACGGATTTTTTACTAAGCAATTTCTTGATATTTCCCTTTCTGTTTTTTCCATTTCCTCCCTTTTTAACAACGCTATTTTTTTTCTATTTTGTGGGGTTTATGCATTGCCTATTTTTTCACACGGAGTTTTTTGTTGCTATGGTTTTTACCCTCTTTGCAACAATGTCTTCATATTTCTTGATTTTTTCTCATTCCCTTTTTTTACAGAACTTCTTTTTTTATGGGGTTTATGCAATGCCTTATTTTTTCACCAAGAATTATGTATTTGTATTTTTTTATCCTCTTTTCAGAAACAGTTTTTTTTTACAATTTATCATTTCTCTTTTCTTTCAACATTACTTTTTTTAATTCTTTTGGGGCAGACATCAATATTCTGCAGCGTTCCAGACTTGGTGTCATTTTTTCATCTCTGTCCTGTGGCTGGATCTTCAGTTTTCCTTCGTACGGCATTTTTCCATTATTCTGATGGAAGAAGAAGAAACTTAGACTAACCCCACTCTTTGTCGCCTGAAACCAATAAGTTCAATCACCAAAAAATTTTCTAGCCAGTTCCTGCGACGAACATATTTTCTAGAACATACTCCTCTTTCTACTTTTAATATAGTTTTTCTCCTCTCGAGCTTAATTGCTCTCGAGTACTTTCAAAATTATTCATATTCTCCATAACCTTTTACTTTCCTTTTTTCCCATGTACTCCTCCTATAACTGGGGTCATCACATTAGCCCCCTAAACAATTTGCTTTTTATTATTTATCTTGTCATATTTTCCGTTATATAGTTATGCTTCCCTTGACTTATTTTCAGTGGTGCTGTTCAAGTTTCCGCTAAGTTTTACTACTGCTTTCATATTTTTCCCGAAATCCAGTCCTAAATGTTCCTGCGTCCTTTGCTGTTTCATAAAATTCTCATTTCACCATAATCTTTTCGGTCCTTCCCTTCAACTCTTGGATGTTTCACAGACGAAGTGCCTGAGGTTTTTAGTACACTCACTTTTTAGCTGCCATTTTGACTTTTCCGTCTCATTTTCCCGACCTAACTCATGCATTTTTGAAGCCTGAATTTAATTACCTCACTTGGGCCGTTTCTGTATGTCTCTTGCAATGGTCGAATACGTTTAGTATTCGAAAACACCATAAAGCATCTCAGCTTTCCGGGGACATTTATTCCGGCGACATTTAACACAACTACTAATGTAATGTTTCACATCTTCCCTCATACCAGTCCACCGGAATTGTCTCCTTAAATTTCTTCGCATGGGGAGTTCGGCCCAAAACATCAGCCCGTCCATTGTTCCCTCCCGTTCCCAACATATTGCTGCAGGAAATCAAGGGGAGAATCCACTCCGCGTCCTTTGATACCATTTTCAAAGTTAAATTGATAGTATTAGTAACTGAGCGTCCCCATAAGTTGTCACGGCCTAAAATTCCATCAGCTGGGAGATTGTTTTCCTGATCCGAGCAGTGCATTCGGAAGTATAATTGTTCCGTGTCCGCATGTAAACACCTACCGACCCATCAGTATGGGAAGTTCTCCCAAATGCAAAGCACAACTCCTTTCGGCGGGATTGGTCAATTTGTACTCCCTCTGCCAGACAACTCCGTTTTACAAGACTAGTATCAGCTCTACTATCTACCAAGAGAACAACGCTACCTCTCTTAGCTTCCCTGCATGGCAACCTTACAAAAACAGAGTCCGCTGGGTGCGACACGAAATTTGATAAAATTTCAGTTTTGGGTCTCCTCGCTATATTAGGCACAGAAAATATTACCCTCGTTTTACCTCGCTGAGGGCATTTCCTATTTCTCGTCCTATTGCGTTGCGTCTATCCGTTCTGTGCCAACAATTAGCTTTTATGTGTCCCGGCTTCCCACAGTTGAAGCATTTCAAAACCCTATCTGTGCTCTGGAACTTAATATGGTCCGCAGGTGGGTTGTCTTCCCTCCACACCTGCAACCTCCCATCTCAGGTTTTCGTTTTTCCTGTCGAGTTCTTCCGCCTCCGCCAAGTTTTCCCTAATAGTCGCCTTGAGTTTTCTGTTTTGGGACACTAGAGCTTCTAATTCTGCCCCTAATTCTCTAATTCTATCCTCGCTGGTCTCCTCGTTTATTTCTACGAGCCTGCAAAGTTCTTCAAATACTAGGTCAGCTTCTTCCAATCTAGTGATTGTTGGCGTTCCTTCTACCTTTATCTTTAATAAAAATAGGTCTCCAGGCCCTTACACCTTCTCTTGATCTCTTTCCAGAGCTTCTCCACAAAGCAGCCCACTTGGATGTTCCAGCTATGGACTATTTGCTTTGTATGCTCTTACTGCGCGATCAGAGTTTCCATGCAACAGAAAAAAAATGTGAATTTCCTATTACTTCTGGCCTCCCAAAACACTTTATCTAAACACAATTACCGACCCGAAGACCGGCTCTACCCCAAAACGAAACTTGGTCCGAAGACCAGCTGCGCCAAATGTTGTGTAACTCTAAGGGATCCTACCGGCTGCTCCAAGTGTTGTGTATCTCCGTAGAGACCTACTGGATAACAGTGTTGTGTGACTACAGCGGGACTCTACGGTGTCCCTTTGTGTTGTGATTTCCTATGATGCGTAGCACCTCTGAGGTGATACCCCCTTGCGCATTTTGATAAAGGCGCTCGAAAGCACTTATGGGAGTTTACCTGGAAAAAAGAAATTCATTTGTCTTCATGGGAAAATAAAACACTGGGAAGCGTTTGCGCATTTTGATAAAGGCGCTCGAAAGCACTTATGGGAGTTTACCTGGAAAAAAGAAATTCATTTGTCTTCATGGGAAAATAAAACACTGGGAAGCGTTTCCTTCTTCTTCTGGTTCACAGACTGACCTCACCACCTTATCCTACCCTAAACTCTATTTGGCGAAACCCATAAAGCAATTCTTGCTGATCAAGTGGAAGCTCAATCGGCAAGAACTTAATATGATTGTGCATCCACAGTTCAATCACCCAGACTTGCTTTCATTAACACTACGCAAAAAAAATCTGGATGAATGAAAAAGTAAACTCACGATTCCACATAAGCACAACTGGAACAATGACCAGCTCGTGTTGCACTTATTGCGAATTGCTGTGGGTCAACGAACACCAATGGTGTCACCAATATTTACTATTACGTACAAGAATATGATATACGACATACGACGTGAGTTAGAAATATAACTTGTTACGGGTGTTATTTGCCCTAATGATCACGATCCTCTCGGTGGCGACGACACTGCAAATATAAAAAAAGAGAGTTTTCAGTACTAAACTGCATACTGCCGAATACAAGTTTCGCCTCCTCCTGAAAAAGAAATTTGAAATAATTATAACACAATTTCACAACATTAAAGAAACTACAAACAGCACTTACCTGCGTGCAGTTGTTACAGATAAACAAATTATGTGACAGAAATATCAGCTGCCGTATGATACTGCCGTGTCATTACTTAAACAGGTGTAGGATAGACCAGAGATGATCATTCGGAATAGGGGAGTTGCCCGTTCTAAATTATAAAAATGGTAATGGTAGGGAGTAGGAATATTTCATTGATGAATAAATAACCGCCAATTTTTCGAATGACATTTTTAAAGATGTCTGAAGTGGGCTCAAATACATAGACCACTGTTGGTTAATTGTTGCTGCAGATTTCCAACTATAAAAGGCAGTAACAAGGAGAACGCCAAGACAAAATAGTTAAAGTGTTGGAGTAGTGCGGAGTTCATTGAATTTGGGAACATTAAAAGTATTAAATTAATGTTTATAAAGTGAGTGGAAATAATAATATATAATAATATATATATAATAATATATATAGAGTACTTTATAGCAAACATCCGCAAGCCAGTGTCGGTCAATGTAAAAAAAACCTCGGGAGGAAATAACGCGGAAGAAAAAAAATATCTTGGCTTCAGTCTCCTAATGACTAGGAGGCCATTGTTTTCCACCCGGGAGTTTATAGAAGAAATCCGCAACAGTACGGGGTAGAATAGACCAAGAAAAAAAAAAGCGCCAAGCCACATCAAAGCGCTTGAGTCTGCCATCTTTGCGAAATTCATCCAGACAATAGCACGTAATATAACACCAACACTTAAACACACCTATTAGGAATTAACGCACTGTAAATAGCCTTTAGGTTGTTGCTCGAAAAGCCAGCCAGGGTATGCGATATTTTAGCTCCATAATATGGAGAAACCTCAAAGAAGGGGAAATAAATAATTGAAGGCGAAATTCTTAGCAAACATTACTGAATACTACATAAGTATACCTTTAATAAAGCCGGTATAGTCGGAAAATGGCGGCGTAAATGCTAACAACTCCGCCTAAAAGATAAATTTGAACAGCCTACGAATAAGAAAATAAACAAAGGGAAATCAAAAAATAAAATAACCCAAATTAAACAAATAAGAAAAGCTCATGCCATAAAGGCAGACAAAATTAGCCAAAATTAAAGTTCGAGAAAAAAAAAATGAAAATTAAGTTAGTTCTAAGTTTACTTATTATTTATGTTTTATATATTTTTCGCTGTTTTACATGGTTTTTAGTTTGTTTGTAAATAAGCTTACAAAGTTCAACAGTTAATTTGTATTAGAATAATTGGCGCAATAGCCAAAGGTAAATCCGCCTCAGTGAGCTCATTAAGTTAGGCAAATTTTGGAAAAAAAGTTAGTTTTGTTTTGGACGTAAGAGTCTAATTTAGATTGAACTTTGTAGGTTCTAGCGTTTGTTAGTTGGACAGTCTAGTGTTTTTCTTAGTTAAGTTAAAATTTGAAGTTGTTAGGTAATTAAGTCAATATGTATGTTTGTTTGAGATTAATAAAATTGTGAATAAGTTAGTAAGGAAATATGATGTGCTAAGTTTTTTTGTAAGGGATAGGAAAAATGTGGTAAGTGTTAGGTGGCAGTGGTTTTGTGGGGCCACAAAACAATTAGACGTGAAAACGTTTGTGGGCATGGTAGGACGGGCTATGTGGAGGACATCCACCAAATTCCTTCCTCTGATATATGTCGTGTTTGTGTGAAATTTTAGTTTTTTTTGTATTTGTGTTTTGATGTTATTTCAATTTTTTTTAGTGTTTGTGCCCCGACCTAAGATGGAGGGTTGGTACCCGCCGTGTTGGACCATAATGAGCTAGTTGGTGCCGCAGCCGTGAAATTTATGAAGCGCTTTGCAGTGTGTACGTTGTTCGCAGAAAAACGCACTGCATGCGGATCTTCGAATCGTATACGACTAAGATGAGATTGATGTTACTCCGGGAAAACCAGGGTGTTAACAAAATCGATCGAAATCTGAAGAAGGTGGAACGAAATCAATCTGAATGCTAACTACAGATTTATAATCATTCCGAACGAATTCCGTAGCAAGCCTTAATAACAACGTTACGAGATACCTCTTTATGGGAAAAGAAATAAACAATAGAATTTAATTTAAACAAAAGAGAAGTAAGTTGGTTGCTTTATTGCAGATTTATTTTCATTTTTTTAAAAACATTGTATCAACAAGTAATGTGTTGGCAACGCATATAAATAATTTTCTTTCGAAATATAACATTTCTATTAAAAAAAAGTATAACAAAAAACGAAATTCGTGACAAGCTAAGCTTTTTAAAGAATGTGTTTCATATAGTATTGATTATAGTTAATCAAACTAATAAATTCTCCAATTTCAACTTGGTAGCCGTGTTGTACAATTTTATTTCCCAAATATATGGTGTATTTTATGAATTTATCAAACTCAACCTCATCGTTGATAAGTTTTTCATAACGAGAGTGAGTGAAATGTTGCTGGCCGGGCTTTAATTTAAATTCGCGCGCTTTCAAGTTGCTGCAAAAAAAAACAACAATGTTAATGAAGAATACGTTCGTTTCTTATCCCATTAACTCACTTGTAAAAACGTATGGAAATTTTGAATATATTTTCTATTGTATTATAAAATTCGGCACTTTTCCTATTTAACATGCATAGAAACAGTATACGCTTTATGTATGTAGTATGTTTTCTGTAGATATCTTCAACTGTTTTCGTTGCCATCAGTTCATCCTTAAAAGTTTTCCATGAGGCCTGCAGAGCATTGGCTGTTATGTGATTTTGCAAAGCATGCACGAAATGATAAAATTTATGGCGTATGAATTGTATATGACGATATTGTGGTGACTTCAAAATCACACTTCCGTGTTGTTTTATGTTCTCTTTTAGAATCTGATAGGCTCTTTCTAAAATCCAGCTTATACGTCGTACGCGTATAAGATATTTGAAAATATTGGCATACTGCTCCAAGGTCTCTGGGTTCAAAATTAGATTTAAAGGCCAGTTAATACGATAACTTAAACTGAGATTATTCAGCACATCCGGAGAATTGATTTCAAATTTCTCTGGCACGTCATCCACAATAAAAGAGAGATTCTCAGCATTTTTATCTTTTCCTATAAGTAAATCAAAATGCTGCCGTTACAAAGAGTATTTTATATGTATGTTTATGGGAAAATTAATAAATAGTTTTCGCTATAAAAAGACTTGCTTTTTATCAATGCCTCTGAGTCAGTCAAATGACAACAAATCCATTACAAATTATGAGTTGTTTAAAACTCAAGTCATAATTACTATGACTATAACTATGTAACAAAAAGATATATTTCGTGCTGTTATAAATAAGACTAGCTCTAATCTTGAGTTACCCGTTATGCTTGAACCCAAAGCAGTATCCAAAATCGAATGCAATATTTGATAGTTTAAAAGTTTTTCAGGTTTTACACCGTCTTCCAATTTGCCAATAATGCCATCACATATAATTGAGCCAAATTCGCCATCCATCATAAAGAAATAGTTCCTAAGACTCCGGAAATGATCTAAGACTTTTAAATCTTGCAAGAACATTCGCATGACTTCGTTATTAACTAATTCCAAATGGGTACTCATTGGTATAATAACCGACTTTTGAAGAAGCTCGGTTAACGTTGTAACGTTTACACTTGCTTTGGGATTTCTTTTAGAATCTGTTGGATTCTTGCCGGGATTATTAAGGCGTATGTAAGGACTGTATGATTTGCATTTAAAATTTGTCTCGATCAATTCACGACAACGTTTATAAGGGTCACTGTAATCTGGTTCTGGACATGCTTCTTCTGGCTGCAAAGAGTGATTATTAACGGGGGCTTCAGAGGTAGCATCTTGTTGCTGTTTTTTCAATTTTTCAGAATTAGGAAATGGAAAGCCCTGTTTGGCCATGATGCCAGCCGTGTTTAAAGCACATTCTGGTGTTGTTCCTAAAAATGTTCCTGTGGTAGGTAATGTCATTTTCTTCGGTATGTCATTCACCAATGACACGTTAAGTTTTAAATTGAATGCCTCCAAATTTTCATTTGATTCTTTATCAGTTTCTCCCGATCTCTCGTTACCATTGTCTTTATCAGCTTGGGATTCACTTATAGTTTCCGTTAACGGAGTGTTGTCAGATGTCGTAGACATTGGCGTCAAAGGTGTACCCGCTGTTACATTTGAAGTGATCGGTGTAATTTTTAGACCATGCACGCCAGTGAGAATATTATATTCACTTGACAATACTTTTTGCCTATTCCTAGCACGGTCGCTATCTAAATTAAGATATAAATTCGACCTGGCTTCTGTAGGATTCTTATTGTATTCGCAGAACGGATCATTTTGCATCATGCGTCGACGATTACGTTGCAAATCGGTTAATTCACCATCCGGAAGGGTATTTAGATTTATATCAGGCAATGATTTTGTGTACGTATTCTGATGTTGAAATCCAAATTCTTGTGTTAAAACCTTTTGCTTATTAAGCTGAGCCTCGACCATTTGGCTCTTCATTTGGGCTGGAATGAAAAATAAAAACATTTTGTCGGTTTAAGCAAATTTAATGTTTTCTTAAATAATTTAATATTGAGTTCAATAACATTTCTATTTTATACTATATTATTTCTTCACAAACACTTCTTATTTAAAGATAACAGTAAACAGTGATTAATTAAATATTGATGATTTTTTATTTCTTTTAAACATATATTTAATGAAATATTGTAAGTAATTATTATTAAAACTTTTTCTCTGTATAACTAGAGATTTCCATCGTACGCGTATAAACTTAACTAGAATTCTAGACCTGACAGTGACATAAAATACATTAAAAAATAAACGTTCTCCAACCAAAACAATTTATTTTGATTTACATAGAATTTTTTGTGTAGTTTTGGATTAACTTTATATTTGTCGTTTTATTTTCGCGGGAATGTGTAATTTGTAAAATAAATTAGATGCTCTATGATTCGATTAGCATTTCAATTACTTACGTTTTTCTTTTGTATTTATTTTAACAGCCACATTTGCTCCTACAGTTTCAGAGATATCTATGTCGTTTTTAATGATGACTTCTAGTGTCTTAACACATTGGCCCACACTTACGCTAGACATAGCCTTCTGTCGATTAGCTTGCATAATATTGGACACCAGAGTTGGTACCTCATTTGAATTTATCATATCCGAAACACTGCGCTTCAAAAATGTATTTACTAAATTGGTGTTGTCCTCTGTCTGAGTAATATTTGATTCGCGTATCTGCAAACCGTTGTTAGACACTGTTCCTTCTTCGCCTTCATTGTCTTCATAAATCGCTTTCAGTTCTTTTTCGTTTTCTATGAATTTGTCAACAAACTCATCTGAAATACATTCCTCGTATTCCGATACTTGTTCATCCTCATCTCCAAAGCATGATTCAAAGTCTGTACCAGCCGTACTAGCTGGTGTCTGAGGAGGTGCTGGTAATGTAGACGTACTGGGTATTTGCAAAGTTAATTTAATTCTGTGATCTTTGTCTTTTTGTTTTGTCTTTTCTTTTTCTTTTATCATGTCACTTAACTCCTGGTAATATTCTATACGTTTTCTAAGATTTATGTTGTCTTTTAACAATTGTTGTTCTTCAACTTTTCCTATTTCTCTCAAGTAATTTAATTCAATTTCTATGCTGGCTTTGCGTTCTTGTATCTTACGCTGCTTAGCATCTTGTAATTGAGCAGATAACTCCTCCAAGCGTTTTTTCTTTTTCTCTGCAGCTACAAGAGCCAGCTCATGCTGCTCCTCATTCCAGCGCTCGAGATTAGCTCTAGATCTTTCAACCATACGCTGGAAGAATTGACGTTTCCCCTCCGATCTCGTATCGAATACCTCGCGTATTGTAATAGGTTTCTGACATACCTTTTGAGCGTTCTCTGTATATTCTGTACAGGCCGAGCGCAATTTTGCAATATCCTCTAAAGAGAGACACACCGATATCGAGGGATATTCCAAATCAAATAAAGCATGCTAAAAATATAATAGAAATTGTTCAGTTTCTTAAAGAAATGTTGTGAATAATATGTGTTATTTACATTTGGTTTGTGAGCTTTTAATAGCATTGTATATTTGCCACATTGAAGTATTTGGTCTTCAAAATTCTGAAAGAAACCGGGTACAGATTCTTTTCTCACGAAATATGCCTTATCATAAAAATATTTGGTATTTTCTCTGTAGTGATCCATGAAACCCACAAAAAGTTCGTTACAAGGATCATCCAATACGCCATAATATATCCATTTTTGCAAATGTCTAAAGGAAGGAAATTATAAAGAATGTTATTGTAATTCGATAATTCTTAGTAAAAAAAAAAAAAACAGCGCATAAATTGTCGTAATATGACAAAACAACAAAAACAAAAATTGCTATGCAGAATAATTTAGTTTTGTTAATTTCTCTACGTTGCTGTACAATGCTGAAATTCCTTATAAGATTATTTTAATATTGACCCAAATCTCGATATTGTCATAATCTTGAATATAGTCATAAATAATATAATCATAAATTTGAAAACTTATAAAATTTCTCATATGTAAAAAGAATTGAATTGAAGGGAAAGCATAACGATGGTCACAACGACTGTTTCCGACAACTCAAATGTTAACAATGTCACTGAAAAATCGTATACCATAAAACAAATCTTAGTCTGTTCACTTACTTGAAATAAGCATGACAACATCTTCTCATAATAAACACCAACAAAGAAATATAATCTTCCTGAGTTAAGCGCATGATTTCCCGGTATAAATATCCTAAAAACTGGGAGCCCATAGGAGGCTTAACACTTGCTTCAACTTAAAAAAAAAATATATATATGTATATATATCATTATTAGGAAAATATTGTTAACTCTGCTCATAATTTACCCTCCGGATGTATGGCTAACGTATAAGACAAGTTTATAATTTGCTTCATCATTTTTTGCATACGTTTATAAAAGCCCATTAAATAGTTATCCCGCTTAGCAAAGACATATTGGCGAAATGTTATCAAATACTCTTCGATGGAACTGCACAAAGCCTGAAATTTCATACCCATTTAATGTGTAATCCTATTTTGTTATTATATAGTAGTAATGACTTACTTTGAACATAAAACCTTCGAACATTAGCTTGTAATCTCGTTTCATAATCATAGTTTGCATGCGTTTGTAACAAGTCCCACATTCTAGAAAGTCAATTACAAAATTTTGCGTAACAGCTGGCAAAACGCCTTCTATGGTGACATTGGGCCTCATTGAAAACACTAGAAATTCATCGTGCTGAAAAGAATCGGACTGTATGCCGACTAAAATGTATATAAAGAGGTGTAAATATAACAGCTTAAAAACTTGAAAATATTCTCACTTTGAATACATCTACCGATTTAATATCCTTTTTGGTGTATACACTTTCGCAAAGCAGTTTATAAAATTTATCTAGAACATTACCTGTAAGCGACTTTAAATCCTTAATGAAGTCTCCTTGTTTCAACAGATTTGCTTCAAACGGAAGTTTCTTGTTTCTATTTATTTGATTTTGAAACAGCAGCGAGACACTAGTATCTCCTGCAAATGGTTTTGAACATGTTATACCAAAACAGCCTAGCCCCTCCCAGTTCCAAGAAAATATCTTTTTTAGTTGATTTTCCATTTCCTGTGTCCCACGTTTACAAGTGCTCACCACCTGCTGTTGTGATTTTGCAGACTTTTGCTTTGGTTGTTTAATCACTTCCGGAAAGAGCCGCAAAGAATTTGTATTGATGCGCATTGAGTTTCCCAATAAGCGTTTAGTCAATCCAGTAAATGTACATTCAAGTTCACTATTAAATATCTCTTTGGACGGTACCATCGCAAATTTATTTTCTATCTCCTTGAGTTGATCTTTCTCACCCTCGAATATAAATTTGGGTAAATATGGATTGTTTAAGGATTTTAATGGTTGTATACTTTTAAAAAATTTCGGCTTTGGATTCATTATGTCGTAATCATTGAAGGTGGGATAGTGCGGATTATTCTTATAGTTGGCATGTAGGGTGAATGGGCCAGGTACCAGTAGCTTAGGAGGGCACATTATGGGCTGAAATTGAATAATACAAATATTATAATAGTTAAATATTTTATAATGTTTAAACATTCTTTTTACAAATGAATGCAATAATATGGTTAAACCGAAACAGCGACAACCAATTTCGCTTCGTTTATTTAACAATCTTGTGATTTAAAGCTTCTAAGACAACATTAAGTAAATTGCAAAATACATCAAATCAGTACTACTCCAATTAAAAGTTGAATTTTAGAAAACAAAACAAAACAAAACATAACTTAGTAAGGAAAATAAAAATAATGAAAAAAAAAAAAAATAATATGATGATATGAGTTAATGCATTCCAATTAATTAAGTTAGCAATCTTACAGTTCGAAACTAAATAAATCACAATATGTATAAACTAAAATAAATACTACTCCAAAGCAAATCTAAAAATGTATATAAAATAAAAATTGATTATATAAATTCATATAATTATAAAATATCACTCATAAATGCAGAAGAACCAACTGCATATGACAGATAAAAATTGCATTATGATATATTTAAATTTCCAAGCTCATTTGGCAATGCATTATAACTATGAGCTACTCTTACATTAAAAGATCGCTCTGTAAGTTGGCAAAGTATGGGAATAAGCAATTGTCGTCTACGGGCGGAATGACAAAATTTAAAAGTTTCGTATTGGAAACCCGGACATTGGTTAGAATATATTTTGTGAAAATATCACAACAATCGTTGATCGATAAAATCAGAAAATTAACATCCCAGAAAAGTAACTACAAAAAGTGTTAGATGTACACGGCTCTTGAGAGAAAAGATGTAACGAACAACTCTGTTCAAAGATAATTGAAAGAGTTTTGTATGTTTCCGATTATTAGCAGAGTATACCTCTAAGTAGTGTATAATATTTGGCATAACTAGAGCATGAGTCAGTTGCCTTAATGCATAACTAACGTATAAAACAACATGACTAATATGCTCCTCAAAGCACAGCTTATTATCTGTCAAAACTCCCAAATACTTCATGTTATGCACAAACTGTATATTATATGTAGAACCATTATAATCTACTCGCAAATCCCCTTCAGTTCGGTTCGAATAAAGCATAGCTTTGGACTTCAAAGAGAATGAGAGAATGAAAAAAATTGAGGAACCCCACATTACTACCATTGACGCAAACTCCCTGCCTCCTTCCCGAAAAATAGGAGTAAATTAAACTAAACGCATTGTTTGCAAACCCATACAAATTATATAACTTATATAGTGCATGGTCCACTCGATCAAATGCTTTTCCCAGGTCCAATAACACCAGTTCACATAATTTGCTCTCATTGAAATTTTCCCAAATACTATCGAATACTAAGAGCTGGTTGTCAATCATTCAAAAAAGACCTAACTTCAAGATCTGGATCTTCAAAACATGCTTCACTATCTTTGACAAAATTAACAAAATTGAAACCGGTCAAGTCAAGTCAAGTCAAGTCAAGTCAAGTCAAGTCAAGTCAAGTCAAGTCAAGTCAAGTCAAGCCAAGTCAAGTCAAGTCAAGTTTTCAGATTGCGTAGATTTTCATGCTGATGGATACTCAGATATAGTCAAGATGGTGTTCACAATATATAGCATATGAGTAGAAATAGAAGGGAATACTAATTTTAAAAATTTAAAATAAAACCCAGGAATACTAATTTTAAAAAACCATCACTGATCGCTGAATTAGTCTTAATCATTAAAAATGCTTTCTCCAAGTCCTATAGCTCAACACATCGAAACGAAAAGCCATCCTCCCTCTGCAGGAAAATCCTGACATTATCACCATATGATTCCAATTGATAGCTTACAAACGTCTCATTGAGTTCATTAACATTCACGAAAAGATTTGTCTGAAGAAAACCAATTAGGAATATGCATCAATGTTTCCTTTTCTGATCGCAGATTTCGCCTTATTCCTTCTTCTAAAGTCTTCTAAATATGCTTTATAAGCCATATAGAGAATTGATGTACAATATGCAGTATTTAGGGTGTTAATCCAGTTTAAAAGTACGAAACATTTTCCTTTTACGCGGGTGAATTGATCTCGACATTACAGTAGGAGGGAAAGTGATTAAACATGTTGTATATAATATTTTTGGGTAAATCCAAATACAATGAATTTCTGGGTATATGATATGAGAATGTCTTCTATTAGAAGCGAATAAAGAGGGCATTCCTCTCGTTTTACAATTTCAAATCGAATTGAAGATAGAATGCAGCTGAAATGATTTCAGAATTCTTCATGTTTCCCCTATGAATATCACAGGTTTATAGTAGTTAAAATTGTTGAAGCACCAAAATAGTATTCTACAAATTGAATTTGGACTAATCAGAAATGGAAAAATCAAAATCGACTATCGTGTTGTAAAAAAGTCGGAAAATTGACTTTTGCGGCGTAAAAAACAAAGTATCTGTTGCAACCTCTTTAAATTTTAACGCAAAATAATGAAGCAAAATTATAACTTACTAAAACTTGCACTTATGAATTATGGATGAAATATAGAGTTTTGCTCGGAAATATAGATTTTTGAGAGTTACTAATTTTTTAAGCAGAAATTTCGGACGAAAACTTTAATTTCTGTAAATCAGGCAATTTATATGGTTGATTTCTGAAGGTGTGTGGCTTTGGAATCTATTTTCATTCTCAGTCCTAATACTATCCATTGAATTTAATGTAATTTATTTATTTATTTATTTATTCTGGCTTGTAATTTAAAGCCTTCCGGCCAATTATAAGTAAATTACAATATGCAACAATTAATCATAACAAAAATTAAATATAAAATGTATAAAAATATAATATGACATATAATAATATAATATAACATTATGATCGTTGAAGACAAAAAAAAAAGTATGGAAAAAAAGACTAATTCAAAAGTTAGAAGTTAATCGGTATATAATCTGGAAATATAAGATAATCGGTATGTAATAAAGGCTGCCCACAGTTTAATTGAAAACAAAATTTTACAGTAAAGTCTGAAAGTGTTGTAGAATGTGCCTTTTGTAAGAATCAGGTAAATTCGAGCTACTCTTACTACAAAAGCACGACCCATGAGTGTGGTTATTTTAGGAATAAGAAGCTGCTTATTACGAGTGGAATATGAAAAATTAAATGAATTAAAAAGAAATTGAGGACTACACAATCGAACAACTTTATAAAATAACAGCAAAGACCTAAAATCTACATAATTTTTAAAACTGCAACCCAAGAAACGCTTAACATACGGTGTTATATGAACACGGTGTTATGTAATTGAAATAAAGGCACGAATCTAAGATAGATCCTAGTGAGCTGTTCATGTTTTTTTAATTTTATCATTATTTATAATGCAATATAACGGGCAATAATACAGGACGATGCAACGACACAATTATAAATTGCAGAGGAAAGAGATTCTTTGAGGTAGAAATATAACAACTCTAAAAATATTTATTTGAGAAAAAGATTTCATCTGAAATTCTTAAACCTTTACAGTCACATTAGGATTGTATATTTCGTGACTTAATTTCTATATACACATATCGCCCTACAGCAAGTAGAAACGCCGACTCTACCCCACTTATGTTCTGGCAAGTCATAAAAGATGAATAACCGAATCTTTGGAAGGATGGGAGATTTTATGCATCATTGTTACCTCAATTCCTTCTGAATAATTGTTTTCTGCATGCTACACATGTCTCGAGTCGAAAGTAAAATTCTTAAACTTTCATGATTACATTTTGAATAAATTTGCATATTAAGCATATTATGTCTTAATCAATAACTCTATCAAACTCTAAGCTTAATTAAAAGCACAGATTTAAAATACGTTTTGTTATGAAAACATTAAAAAGGTGAAATTTTATATATTTGAAAAGTAAAAAAGTCGACTTCTGTTCGACTTTTCATGCAGATGTCGAAAATTGACTTTTCATATGTCGAGAAAAAATGCAAAAAATCGACTAAAGACAAAAGAAAACCTGGAGGCCTTCTAACGTTAAAAATGTAAAAGGATTCGGATTTAATAGTTCGTCAACTAATCCGTGTTATACGTAATTCAAACTGCGATTGAAACTAAGTAATTTTGTATTTTCTAGTTTCAACTCATTCAACATTTGATTATTGTGCAAAAATTAGCTGTTGAATATTGCTAAATTGCAAAGCACGTGAAATAACTCAGTTTCGCCAGCAGTTTGAATGAGAATGAATGATTCCATTCTAGTATAAAATCTTCCAAAAAGTGTTGCTTTCTTGTGGGATAATGGTTGCGAATCAGTCTAAAACTACTTCATAATTAAACAGTTTTGCTGATGTGTAAGTATAAGGTATCATAACTTACTTACAGCAAGCATGGTTTCATACCTAGAGTTTAGGAAACACCTTTGTTATTGCGAGTCTGTACTTCCCATAGGTCCGCGCAAATAAATAAATATCAATACTTGTGGCGCTCACGTTTTGAGCTTAAAATTTATCCTACGACATTTAGTTTTTATACAGAGAATTCCGTCTGAAACCCTCCTCGTCTTGAAGAGCTGTTAAAACTCTCATACGTAAGAGAGAGGTTAGGACGTTAGGGTCGACAGGACGCAATATCTAATTTCAAACGGGATTTCGGTAAGCCTTCTCTGCTTCTCACTTACCACATCGTATTCCGCGTGCACATTTCCTTGCAGTGCCAATAGAAGCTGGAGTACTCCCTTGCCAGCACCTTCTGTAAAATATGGCTCATTCTTTATGGCCTCCAACTGCTCCTCGAACTCTGGAAACTTTGCGCACACTTGGAGACTAGCACGAGAATTAAGCTTCGCAGCGAAGATCTGCACATCTAGCGCACGCTGGGGCTCAAAATCCCTATTTTCCTCAAATGCATTGACATTTTGTGGCCTTGGTGATTTCTTCAGGAGCACTTGGTAAGACAACGCCTTCAGTTTAGGCACAGCTGCTTCTATTTGGCTTCGACTTAATACATCTTGATTTTGTTCCAATATACATAAACACAATTTATTTATGAGATAGTTTACACTGTCCTTATTCGATTCTATGTCGTGCATTTTTTTATTTACATCAAAACAATCTAACAGGCAAAATTATGAGCAAAGCAACAAATCAAACTATCGTTTATACATTTTTTTCCAATATGCAACTGTTGTTGTTTTGACAACTATCGCTCGCTCTCCCTAATCTCCCTCTCACAGCCAAAATGGCTCTCCATAGGAAAAATATTTATAGCATAAAGCATAAAAGCAATTTTGTAAGTAGATATTTTAGCCTGCTATTACCATGACTACAATCGTTCTTTCTTTATGAAAATAAAATTGCTATTTAAATTCAAATTTTATAAATTCTGCAAATTTTTAATGTATGTAAACAGCAATCAGCTGTTTCAAATATTATGGATCATTGCCAGACCAAAATGATAAAGTAGGAAGGTTTTTCAATTTGGATGATGACAAGTTTTGGAAACCGCTATTCTTCGCATTCAATTTTGTATTACATAACGCAAAATATGCTTTTTAATATGTTTAAAAATACGTCAGATTTAAATATATCTTCCTTTGTCAAAATATCGCACATGTTAAAAAAGACATGTATTGGTACTAAATAATACAACTTAATTGACCTTTATGGAGTTGTAAATATAGCATATTTCGTCTTACGATGTCTTTATAACCATGGGAACTAATTTTTCACAAATCGTCAATTCTTCTTCGAATACAATATAGTGCTGTATTTTGGCTATTAATAAAATGCTTAAATATGTATGTGAAATATTAATAATTGAAATATTGTGCAAATAATATTTCCTAAATTACAATATCAGAAACAAATAGTTTCAATTGTTTAAAAATGTCGGTATATTTTTCACGTTGATAATTTAAGATTCTATATTATTGTTGCTTTTTTGTGTTATCTGTCAAATAAATATCAACAATAATCAATTATTATTCTGTTTGATATCCGGTCAAGGACGATTTTTCGTTCAAAATGTTTGAGTAGTCAATGGAACAAATGCAACACGTTATTAATAGTCTGCTCCAGATAGAAATTTGGTAATTTGCAAACAAAATTACCTTGATCAAATATGCATAGAAATGCGTTAAATAGGTAATAAGAATATATATACATATGGTCAAAATAATAAGTACACCCCATATATTTTTTAAAGGTTCACAGGCGAAAAGTTATTCTAATTAAAAGAAAAAACAAATGTTTGTTATAACATAAGAAATAAAATAAATACTAAAACAATAACAAAAAAAAAAACAAAATTTAATTTCAGTATTTTTCAAAAAAATAAGAAATTAATCAAAAAACATTGGACAAAATAATAAGTACATTTAGTTTAAATAAGCAAAAAAGTTTAAAAAATTAAGTTTTTTCTGCTAAATTGGCTGAGTTTCGTTAAAGGCCGGTATATCCGCCTTTATTTTCAATTATTTTGTTGACTTTTTTTGGCATGCTGGCAATAAGCTTCCTGCAGGTTTCTACTGGCATTTCATACCAAGTTTTTTGGACAAAATTCCATAACTGATCCTTATTTTTAGGAGGTTCTTAAAAATTCCAATTCTTTGTTTCAACTCTCCCCAAAGATTTTTGATTGGATTTAAGTCCGGAGATTGACTTTGCCAGTCAAGAAGAGCGACATTATCATCTTGGAACCAATTACCAACTTAGAAGTATGTTTTGGATCGGTATCCTGCTGGAATGTCCATCTATGAGGCATATATTCCACAGCATAATTCAACATCGTATTTTTCAAGATATCTTTGTAGTGGAATCTGGTCATAGTGTCGGTAATTCGATGTATCTGACCGATAGCATACCACGAGAAACAACCCCAGATCATAATACTGCCGCCCCCGTGCTTGACCGTATTCTTTGTAAAGCGAACATAGAATACCTTGCCCTTAGGGCGTCCAACATTCCGGGCACAGTCGTTTCCAAATACATTAATTTTTCTTTCATCGCTCCACAAAATGTTTCGCCATTTTTTCACCGTCTCCTACGGACCAGTTAGAATGACTTCTTGCAAACGCCGTTCTCGATGAAATTACATTTCCACTTTCTACTGACATTGCTCTTGAAGACACAAACGAGTTCTTTTTCCCAAGTGTTACAATACGGATATCTGTTGTTTTTGAAAAGTTTTTTGGATCTTCCGCGAGTTTCGACGGACCTTTTTGACTTTAAAGCATTTTGTACAATAAATAGCGACCGATTTATAATTTCTACTATAGAACGAAGACTTTAGCCACTTCCTCTTAGTCTTGAAACAATATTTCTCTCCTCCGGAGAACAATGACTTTTTCGACCCATTTATGATTTTGTTTACTATATATTTTGTTATGAATAAAGGTAAACAACAGTAAAATAACTAACTTTTCCAAAAAGACTACAGCAGATTGCGAAAATATTAAAGAATTGAGCAATGTATTTATTATTTTGACCAAGTACTGAAATCACACCTGAACAAAACTAACTCACAATGAAAACAACGGGAAGCCCCAGTTTTGTTTTTACTTTTAAATACATTACCATGTTAAAATTATTTAAATAAAAAAGAATTGCCATGTTTAATTTCTGTAAAAGTAACTAAAATTAGACATAAAGCAAAAATAAGCGGGTGTACTTATTTTTTCGATCATGTGTATATATTTATATACAAAGAAGTGTAAAGGTGGGAATACACGACATGTATTTTACATATCGCATGTCACTTTTTTGACTCGTCTGTTTATTGTATGTCTGTCAAAATTATGAAAAAAACGCGGCGTTCAATTTTATGTGTCCAAACGTACATGTGTAAACCACATAACATTGTCATTAACAGCTGATGTTGTTATGATACAAAAAAAATTTTTTGTTTTTTTTTCATTAATACTTTTATTTATATTGTTAATAAATTACTTACTTTTGCGTTTTGTCTATTCATTTTAATTTATTTTTATTTTATTTTATTTTTATTTTTTAGTCGTTGAACACTTGACGCTTTGTTGTTTACAATAAAACAGCTGACGTCGATGCGGTTTACATACAAAAATAGAGCACGCTCTATTTCAAAAATTTGCATATGTATTGCATGATGCATGGTGCATATGGCATGTTTGACAGGGGCCACCCGGCATGCATAATTTTTTGGTATGTAAAAGTGACATGCGATATGTAAAATACATGTCGTGTATTCCCACCTTAAGTATATGTATTATAGGTATTTAAGGGGAAATTGACAATGTTTATAAAACGGAGCTTTATTGGGAAAACATTAAATATATCTAGTTTAAGAGTAGCATGCAGTTCAACGAAATTTTTGTCCGCCTCCCGTCATTTTATTTTCGCGTGGAAAGATCCAACTTTTGCTTTTATATTGTTTGAAACTCTTTCACACTTAGAATTACTTCTCTATTCGTAATGACGATTAGAATAAAATTATTAATTGTTGCAAAATCTTCAATTATCAATTAAGAATTTTTGCATAAATGGAAGCAGCATTACATTATTAGAAATTGGATATACTAAAATAGAAATATTAATAACTAGCTTTCCCCGACGTGAGAATTGTTTATCGTTTAATTTTTATATTGTCACTAATGTGACCAATTTTCAGAATTTTTTATACACACATATTAGACTTTGTTGTTATAATTATATTATAGTTCGTCACAAAACGTCAGGTGAAATTCTAACACTCAGATAGCAATTTTTTTTTAAATATTGTCGGTTGCGATTTTTTCTGATTGCTTTTTCCTCTATATATGTAGTTCTCTTTGGTAGTCCATATACAAATCCATCCAAATTAACCAATTTTCATGCAAAACAGTACTGACTTCAAACGGAATGCACAATCGGAAAATTTGTATTTTCGGTAATTATTCAAGCCTTTTTTCGTCGCCACGAAACGGTTAATGTTCTGATAATTTCTTGGTACAGGAATTTTAACATTTGGTATTTCACACATAAAGTGATGCTCTCTCTACTGGCATAGGCAAATTATTTTGCTCTGTAGTGAATTTCGCTTGCTTCAAACGCTCACTCAAGAGTTCTCTCCTCTATTTCCAAAAGTGAAAATTTAATAGTTGAACGTTTTTTAGAATCGTGTGTGATGGTCTTACTTACCTACTTTTAAAGAGCGGTATCTCTTTACTCTCTTGGTTATCTAATCATACCAACTTTAGCTCCAGGGTTAAAAAACTAGTCTATAAGTATACATCGTCTTTGCTGACCACACCTAAACATATTACGTGTACCGAAGGCATTGTATACGTATAGACAACTTATTTTGCTCTGGAGTGAATTTCGCTTGCTCTCTTTCCCAACGTGGAATTTCAGTAGCTTAGCGTTTTTTTAACGCCATATTTAAAAATAACATAAAAATATAATAATCAAAATACGTAAAAATTATGGAATTATTGTGCAGAGAGTAAAGAAGAAAGCGGAATCATCTTATTCATCATACCAACTATTTTTATATGTATAGAACGTTATAGTATGGGATATAATATCGTTCAAATATCCGATGCGGCTTCGCAGGATGGCAAGGATCACATCGAAGGGTTAAGTTGGTTGGAGGTAAAGACTAGAATGTTAGTTGGTATTGAGAAGTCGAAGAAACCAGACCCGTGGTCAGAATAAGGTAGGAATAAAAGGAAAGTGGGGCAAGCAAATAAATTTAAGTCTCAAAGTAATATGTCCCGTCCGAAAAAGGACATTGGATAATTTTATTTTAAAACATTTTATATTTAAAACAACGTGCACAAAGTAAGTAGGTAATAAAATGGTAGAAATACCGACTTCATCTAATCTCTGTTCTCAAATAGAGTTAATCTGTCAAATCTGGGGATAAGTACGTAGAACTGTGCCTTAAAATAGGAACCAAAATTCTCTAAAACCATAAGAACGGCGGGCACTCAGGACTGGTCTCCGGGTGGAATAGGGCCGAAGCTGGTACAGCTAAAGAGGTTTGTCAAAGTTCTGGAAAACAGCTAATCAATGTACTCAGTGGTCGTGGTGTCTGAAACAAATAAATCAAAAATACGAAAAATAAAAAAAGGAAAGGAAAAATTAAATTGATACCGAAAAAAATAAATAAAATAGAATATAAAGAAAAAGGATATTAAAAATTTAAATAAAAAAGGGCGAAAAAACACGAAAACTGATCGGTCCAAACAAAGAAATGAAAGAAAGCAGTAAATAAAAAAAGGAAGAAATAAGATAGAATATTAAAAATATATAAAAAAATATATAAAATATATATATAAAAATATATAAATATATAGATTAGAAATAAATGGAAATATATACATAGTTAAAATAGAATAGCAAGCGTTGTAAAACGTGATTGTAGGAGGAAGTGAGTAAATTACAGGTTGTTTTTTGTTTTTAAATATTGATATTTTTCCACTTTAATTTTAATTTTATTTATTAGTTTCGATTTCTTTTTTTAATACTTATAAATTTTAAAAAAGATTCAAAAAAATTGTGTTTAAAACTAAATTATTAGCACAGTTTTTTAAGGAATTTAATGTTATAATAAATTATGTATTGAAATAGAAAAAAAATAAATTTTATGATAGATTGTTGATAGTGGTGGTGATGTAAAAAGGTAAGTGAAAAGTGGCGGAAACAAGGGACCGCGTGAAACGAAGAGGAAGTGTTTCGTCTACGGCAGGAAAGGGCGGCTGGAGGAAAATACTTTCCTTCCGTGTGGGGTGTTGTGTGATTGTGATTGTTTGTCAGTGTATCTTATAATGTTTAGGATCGATAGGGCTACGATGTAGGGAGAAATTCACACCTTGAAGGAGAAATTCACACCATAACAAAGTTACATTAAGAATCCAGTTCTACAATGAAAAGAGAGAAGTTTAGTATACATTAGCCAGTAAAACAAAATTAGTGTAAATGTGGGGGATCCAGGGAATTTTGGGTTGTCTGGAGCGAAAGATAGCTTTTGGTTTACAACTGTGTGAGTCGGAAATGTTTCAAGGAAGCTTGTAATATTTCACACAAATTGTTCACCGAGGAAGAAAAAATAAAAATATTTGAAATTGAACAATTTGCGCGGAAGCTTACCAATGTGAACTGGATAGTTTGAACTCACAGTAACAAGTAAGGTTTAGCTTGCAATTTTGGGAATGACAAAGCAACTAAGAGAGTATATAAGACAGATTGTAGCCATCTTTAGAAAATTCTGTAACATACACCAATCAAACTATTAAAGCTTGAGTTGATGTGTGATTTAGGCGCTCAAGGGTGGCCAGGCAGATGCCAAACTAAAATAAATATGAAAGTTATCGGAAGATATACAGAAGATATATATATATATATATATATATATATATATTTTTTTTTGGCATCAACATTTCGCCCGCCTTGCAGTGTCACTGCAATGAATGAACAACAACTGATCTGTCTTATATATATTCTTGTCGAAAGGGAGCTATGAAAATGAATGAGATTTCGAATTTCAATTTCGAATACATTCCTACGGACAGATGCGAGAAGCGCATCAGGAAATTCATATTTTCGGAATGAATAGCTCAAATTATAATAGCTTAAATCTAGCTGAAAAAATTAAAATTCAAGTTTGTGTTTTGGTCTGAAAATAAGAAAACTAGTAGTGCATATATCAAGATTCAGTTTATTAATTCATATTTGTTTCCTCTGGTAGTGACTCTGCCGGCGTACGTATTGCAATTCGATTATCAACGCGAAATGTCGCCTCAACCTTGACAGTTGATTCCAAACGAGACCGCAGTGTAAGTCGGCAGATCGTTTCGTCCTTCAAATTTAGTGTGGTCAAATTTAACTTTGTGACCATTCTGCGTGATATTCGACTTACCGGAGACCCGGTGTCGAGCAGGCATCGTGCGACGGCCTTCACCGATGTGCCCTCGATTTTAACCAGGACAGTCGGCAAGAGGATGGTGCTGTTCTGGTTAATCAGCGCAGAAAGCTGATTTCGATGTGGATGGTGCGGTATTCGTGGGTTTAGTCTTCTGAGGGGTCGGTTGCTGTGACGTTTCCGACTTCGGTGGAGAGGACCGCGATCACGTACGGGGATGATTTGATTGCAGCCGATTTTGTTGCTTCGAGTCGAAATGCAGCAGCGTGTGGTGGAATTCAGTACAACGTTTACACCCGTGATCACTGAAGCAATTGCCATGTGAATGATCATGCGCCAAACAATTAATACAATACTTATGTCTTCGGACCGCTTCCATTCGATCAGTCCCATACATATTCAAGAATTTTTTACATGATCGGAGAGGATGTGGACTTTGGCAGAGCCGGCACATAAATAAGGTGGCTTTCCTGGAACTAGCCTTATATGGACGTGACTTAGCACCAGATCGACGGTAGCGGTTGTTGTTGTTGCGGCGGTTGGACAATTTGGGCATGATTGCTGACCAAGGCGAAGAAGAAAAAGAGGAAATTGTGGAAGTTGGAAAAATTAATGCTCGGATGAAAGGACGACGAGTTTGGTGATGGGTCTTGTGATGGTACCCCGCTGGGTTATCACATCCGCAACCCGAACACGACGATCAGTGCCAAAATATGTCTTGGAAACGCGGCCAAGGCGCCAAGAATTTGGTGGAACATTGTCATCTGCGATTACGACTAATGTGTTTTCTGTCAGATTATCTTCGGAAGATTTCCATTTGACATGTTTTTGCAATTCACGCAAATACTCATTCTTCCATCGAGTGCAAAAACCCTGCTGGATTGTCTTGAGTCTCTGCCATCTATTAAGAACTGAAGCTGGCTGTTCTTCAACAAGCGGATTGATGGGTGAAAGTATCGGAGAACCCATTAAGAAATGTCCTGGCGTCAGGGCCGAAAAACCAGAGGGCTCCTGAGACATTGGAGATATAGGACGTGAGTTAAGGCAAGCTTCTATTCTCGCCAGAAGAGTGGAAAACTCCTCGAACGTGAATTTGAAGTAGCCAGCGAACTTTCGGAAATGGGACTTAAAGCTTTTCACACCCGCTTCCCATAGTCCACACATATGGGGAGCACCTGGGGGAATAAAGTGCCAGCTCAAACCTTGAATTGAATAATTAAATGTCACAGCGTCGTGCGAAGTCCGAATGAATTCTTTCGCTAAAATTTTAGATGCCCCAACGAAGGTTGTACCATTATCGGAATATACATGTAATGGACATCCTCTACGAGAGAATGAATGAAGCCAGGAATGTAGGCGTGGACAAGTCTGAAGTCACTTCTAGGTGTATTGCTTTTGTCGCAAAGCACACAAAAACGCAGACATAGCCTTTCGTTATACGACAAGCTTGTCCGCTATAGCGTTTGATGTCAAAAGGCTCAGCGAAAGTCTAAGCCTGTGCCCGCAAATGGTCGTGCGAATGTCGTTCTCTCGGAAGACAGAGCGGCCATGAGCTGCTCCTGACAACACTTTTTATAGAGAATACACGACTTGTTTATAGCCGCCTTATCAAGTTTTTAACCTTCGGAATCCAATATTGCGGGCGCACCATTCTCAGTACCAGCTGGTTGCCACCATGAAGAGTGGCTTGATGGATGAATTGGACCAAGACTCTGGAGTATTGATTAGTCTCCGAAGGCACATGGAATGATTTGGAAGGGTCAGTAATTTGAACGATTTGTGAAACTCTGTTGGCAACGAAGGTCATTCAACAGCAAGAAGGTTTAGAAAGCCAGGAGAGGACAATGGTAGGATCTGTCCAGCAGATTATGGAATACTTTGGAACATCCAATACTGGAAGTAAACTATCGACCATTTCTGCTAAAAGGACAGCGCCACAAAGTTCTAACCTCGGAATGGACAATGTTTTCACAGGGACAACCTTGGTCTTTGAATAGATCAGGTGAGTTGAAAGGGAAGTACCTTTAGCTATTCGTATATGTACAGCGACTGCGTATGCTTTCTCCGAAGCATCACAGAAGCCGCGGAATTGGACATCAGAATCTGGACTATAGTCAATCCATCTTGGAATCTGAATCTGATCGATACTGGCATAAGTAGATTGGAACAACTTCCACTGGGAAAGACTGCCAGGATCCCAACCCGTGCCCTCAGACCAAATTCTCTGCATCAACATTTTCGCAACAACTAGACATGGCGAAAGTCAACCTGCAGGATCGAATAATTTCGAGATTTGCGAGAGAACTTCTCTCATAGTATTAGTGCAAGAGGCTGGAAAGGGCCTTGTGATAAAATAAAAAGAATCAGAATGAGCATTTCAACGAATTCCTTGCGTTTTTGCAGTGCTGCTCTCGTCGAATTCTAAAAAATCTTCGCACAACAAATGGTCGAATGGAAGATCCGCTAAGATATCGTTTGAATTTGCCGTCCACTTCCTCAAGAAAACCCGGCTGATTGGAGAGCAGAATTTAGCTCATTCTTTGCTTTAATAGCGATCGGAATAGAATGAGCGCCAGCCAGGGCATCATCCACATCATATAATTGCGAAGAATTTTGCTCGCAATCGGATGGCTGGCTTGCACATCATCAGCTAGTTGGAGGAGAGTGCGAATAGCTAGGTACGGGGCACAGTTGACCCTAAGGGTCACTGTTTTCAGCTCGAAATCATGTATACCTTCATTAATATCGTTTCGAAATAAAATTCTTTGAAACGGAGTATGACCTGGATATACAAGAATCTGCCTATACATTTTTTGAATGTCGGCATTGAATACGAATTGGAAAAACCTCCATCTCACGATTAGAAGAGTTGAGTCACTTTGCAATACCGGACCAGTATGCAAAATGTCGTTGAGATTTAACCCATTGGAGGATGCAAAAGAAGCGTTAAATACCACGCGAATCTTCGTGGTTGTGCTCTCCGGTTTGATAACTGCATGATGTGGTAAATAATAATGCAGAGGATTTCTACACAAATTTGGAGGCGAAACTTCGAACATATGCTTCAACTGGGCGTATTCCAGCACTACAGTATCATACTCTCTTTTTAATTCAGGAGCTTCATTTCGAAGGAATTGTGCCATGGCACTTGCTCTGGATTGGCCAATACGCACACTTTTTGGATATCCTTCTTTGAACGGCAGAGCTACAACGTATCTACCATCTTCGTTCCTCTTCGTGGTCGCGACGAACAAATCCTCACAGAACTTATATGATGCCGTCATGAAGTTCTTCCGTGGAAGCGAGAAATCTCTTTATCTGAAGAGATTTCGCAGAAATTCGAAACTATGTTGGAGGTGGTAGAAGAGGGACGAAGTGAAACTGGGCCGGTCAAGATCCATCCGAAAATGGTTTCTTGGTCCATTAGTGAACCACAGATCTCACGTTTTACACCAGATAGCATAAGAGAAGGTATGGAATCACCCCCAATAAGTATGTCTATCTTACAACTTGTGTAAAAATGTGGATCTGACAATTGAATTTGCGAAAGATCGGAAATGGAAGGCGCCAGAACTGTTCGCAATGGAAGATTCCCTGACGAATGAGGAACAACCAATGCGTTGACTGAAATCTCTAAATTCTCATCAAATCTAGAGCCAAGAACTAAAGTGCATTCCTTTTGAACTGTAGCGGAAATTGAATTGCTCAGACCGGAAATGCGAGCGCTCGTGCGTTTGAATGGGAGTTTCAGAACGTTGAACAACCGTTCTGAAATGGAAGTCCCCTCAGAACCAGAATCGAGGAGCGCGCGGGCCTGATAAGTAACCCCCAAATGCAATATTTTTACTAATGCCGTCCCTAGTAAAACACCCCGAGAATTTGTTGAAAAACAAGTTGAACGACTCCAGCTCCTGGACTAGTGGACTGTATTGAATTAGAAGAAAATGGAGCGGAGTTAGGATTCAAACTAGAACTAGAACTGGAAGAATTGTTGGAATTATTTGAGCCCTTATGCAGCAAAGTATTATGACGCTTGTTGCACTCAAAACAATTATTTTTGCTTGAACAATTCTTTACCGCTTAGGCAAAGTCCCTGTTTTTTAATTTCAGAAAGTCGATGACTGTGGTCCATGTTCAGAAATTCCGGACACTTGCGAATTATGTGCGACTCTTTCGGGCACAGTGGACATTTTGGAGAGGAAATATTGAGAGACAGGGAGACTTCGAATTTCCGAAACTGACTCTAAAGTTCGATGTCGATTTGTTAGGAAAGAATCAAGAGCTGACCATTTTGGAATTGAAGTTTTGTCAGCTAAACTTTGTTCCCACAGAGTTAATGTTGAATCCGGAA